>JAODAI010416583.1:0-15024 GCA_027575025.1 Scotoplanes globosa | reverse complement strand
GTTCTTGGCAACAAAACTATCATTAGTGAGATTGATATCCATGGTTTTAATTTGCCAGAGGGAAATTGCATTAGATTCTGTAATGATGTTAAAAACTTAGGTTGCGTTATTGATCAATATCTTGACTTTGATTTTCATGTAAATGTTATTTTATTTTCTTGTTATAATATGATACGTCAGATTTCTAAAATTAGACATGTTCTCCCTCGTGCTCTCATAAAAACCCTTGTGATCTCAATAAAATTTAATTTGACTGTATTTAAATTGAATTATACTGAAGGGCAACGTATTGCACTGCAGTGAAATGCATTATACTGCAGTGTAATCGGATTGTAATGCAGTGGAATCCAATTCGACTGCAGTGTATTCTACTCCACTACAGTGTAATTGGATTGTAAATGATACAGTGATTGGGCATACGTTCCCGCCATAGCTGTTCCCGGTCACGAATAGCCAAATTATCAGTCTCTAGAGATGGGGATGGTCTCAAGAGACGATACCAAAGTATGTGCAAATAATGTAACATTGTTTATTTCTCAATTAGGTTGAACAGAGCCTTCAAATATGAGAAAATAACTGGAAGGACCGCGGGGTTAAGCGGGTGGAAAGAAGAGGCTGGAAAGTTAGGAGTCTTACATGGGTGGCGATAATGGAGTGGCTGATATGTGCTAGAAACGTGGAGCGTGCGGGAGAGGAGAGCGATTCCCGATAATGGCGATGTCTCACATGAAAGTTAGCAGTAGGGGGAAAACCTCACTTGAGATGGAAGAACAATGTTGAGGATTATTTTAGGGTGTGGTGAATACGACTGGAGGGTGCAGTAGTCAGTTAGTATATTCTCCCCCCCCCTTATCAGGGATCGACGAGGTAGAGAGAGTTGTGTCTAGCACACATGGTATTATAATGATAATAATAATAATATTAATAATTTCGTGCATAGAACCAATGGTCACACTACAAGGCAATTTATAGTAAAATAAACACGATATGTACTGCACATTATGCAACACATAACCCAAATATATTCATTGCTTATGAAAAACACAAATGTATTAACCATAAAGTGCGAAAAGACGAGTCTTAAGAAATATATTAAAAAGGATTAGTGTATCACACTGCGAATTATCTAATAACATCAAAACTTGTTCGTAATTTACTCCATTCAAGAAAACATTAAAAACACATTTATTCACTTGTTGCTTTGATACTTAATATTTTCGTGCATTTACTGTTTTGCTTCTGGAGTTGGCCCTTTATAAGACTAAATATACGCAACAAAAATATGACATACTATTTCAAATTGAAAAGGTGGCGGAGACCAGAAACAAGCAGGGCTTTTCGAGTCTGGCTCCCAACAATTGATGTTGGAAAGTGGCTGCGCTATTTTTATCTTTATTGGAATAGCGAATTTGCGAGATGGTTTATAAAAATGAACCGGTTCACCAATATAAAGAGGCTGACTAAATAAAATAAGCCCGCAAAGGAAATAACAAATACTTTTTAAGACAATTAAATAATTAATAGGAACCCAATGCAGATCACAAAGTACTGGAGTACTATGATTTCGTCTAGCAGATTCTTTAATAATACATGCAGGCTGGTGCAACAGTGTTTTCAATATTTAAAACCGACACATCTCTTGATTTGATAATCCCAAAAAAGAGTTACAGAATGCAAGCCTTGAAGAAAAGAAGGCATAGACTAAATTTCCGTACTAAATTTGTAAGCTGCATATAATTAGTCTTTGAAATATGATAATTCCAAGATAAGGTGTTATCAAACACTGCTCTAAGGATTCGTCATTTATCGGAAATCTTAATTTGATGTCCATTAACAGGCAAAAACTAATTTCAATAGTAGAGTTATTGCATTTGAAGCGAAAACGATTAATTATGTTTTTCCTATGTTAAGCTTTAACTTGTGATTGTTCATTCATTGATAAAGACACGTATATATCATTATATTTAATTAAAGGCAGATACTGTATCGCATATATTCATTAAAAGATATGTACACTTGTGTGCCATCATCATATTAATGAAAACAGATACAGTTCGTACGAATGGTGTCAACCACTCCAAGTTTTAAAATGAGACAAATATAGGTCCTAAAACAGAACCACAGCACTTCATAAATAATATTCTTAGACTTAAATTTGTACCACCATATAGTAAACACTTTGTGAATAGCGGGTTACTAAAATAAGAAGCAAATCAGACAAGTGCACCACATACAACAAGCAATTATCATGAAGCAGATATACTAACACAACCTGATCAACTATATCAAATGCTGCGGACAAGTCCAGTCGGACAAGAAGTACAAATCTGCAATTATCAACGCAAGTCATAATATTATTATAGTAATACGTGTAAGTGTAAGGGCTGTTTCAATACAGAAGCCAGTACCACCCACGTTTAATATAAACAGATTGAAAGGGCTATATAAGCTTATTATCCTCAAGTTGAAGTTGAGACTGAGAGTAAACGCTTCTCTTCAAGTATCTTTGAAAGAAATGACAAATTATAAATTGGTAAATAAATTGAAAGAGAATGAATACCACATATTACCTTCTTGATTACACAAGGAATTGTTGCATATTTGAACACAGTAGGGACAGTATCACTATACATACTTAAATAAATTAATAATTCGAGTAAATACATGCAGGCATAAGGACATCAGAACAAGTTTTAACAGGATCAGTTGACACCGAATCAGGGATACACTTCATGTCGCAGACGACTGGAGTCACATTGAAAGAAAGTATTCCAATTCAGAGTTAGAGTACAAGGTTAGGGCTAGGAATTAGATCAGTGTGTTTACTTGTTGAAGTACAGTATATCCCAATTGGGATGCATGTCATCTCAGGTGTGCTACATGAGTACATCCCATAATCAGCCCTGCTAGATTTTTGGACAGTGTTATTCATAAATTAGTTCACATCCTTCTCAGTTACTATAACTGAAAAATATAAAGCAATTTTGGTGTGAATTAAAGCAATCATACTGTCCGTAGGCCTATGTAGACTGGTCATTATTAACATAATTAATAGAAAATCCAGATTGAATAGTAGAAATTATGTCCTGGAACGTATACTAAATTTTCCCGCTATATTAAATTGTTTAATAAGACAAGTTGAATATTTAGTAGGAGTTTTCCCAAAAAAATAACAATTTTAAAGAGTTTACCGAAATTATTGGCGTTGTTCGATGTGTGATCACGAAAAGGTATCTCTTCAGTGTAGAAATAACAGATCTCACAATATGACAATTAATGGTCATGAAAAAAATATTTATGCCAAGCAATGATTTTGTCTTTGTACACCTACGTTCAGCACACCGCCTTTGCCCTTTAACATTTAACATTATTTTGTTCATTGAACAAAGGAGCACAATGCATTTTCAGCGAGCAATTGTTAGAAATTTCTGGAGCATGATGGTCCAATAATTCAGATAAAATATGGTTATAACTTAATACTAACTCATCAGTTGATAAATCGCCAATATGGGAAATATTACTCTCAATAATGTCTTTCTTAAAAGCATCAATATCAATTGACTCCATTTGCCTGAAAGATACAGTTTTGGAATTACTATAACACTTCTGGTTGCCGTAAATATCACAAATCACAGTATGATTATTCGAAAATCCAACATCAAGCACAGATGCATTAGGAACAATATTTCCTAAACCAGAACGTGTTATTATTAAGCAAATAATGTGGCTGTTTTGATGTATGCCTGATTTCACACGGCGAGTCATAATATAGGCTCAAAGAATACCAAATATTTTCTTTATAGTATTACGATCGGTCTCATTATCAACATGATAATTAAAACCATCAGTCAACATAGTATTGTCAATAATGTGAACATTTACATAATGTAAAATGTATCAAATTCAGTATTAGACATATGGTATAAATAGTTAATATCTGTCTCTCTCTACCTCGCGATTCCCAAGCGGCGTAAGGAAGAATACTCTAACTAACAGCCACATCATTGGTCAGCTCTCTCCACTTCCCTGTACCCAAAGCCACGGCCCTCCAATCACCACCTCCCAGCGCGCCTAAAATCCCTTTCCACACAGTCCTTTCTTCTCACATACCCCTACCCCTTCTACCAGCTTCAATTTGCGATATCGCCATTTTGGGGAGCGGCCCTTCATCCATTCGTTCCGCATACCCAGTCCACCTCATTCTCCTCACTAATCAACCTATCCATAAGATTCCTAGTCATCCCAATTTCCTCCCTTATATCAGCTAACCTCCTCCTCTCCATCCGCTTAAACCATGCCGTCCTTCTCATCCAGTTATTTTCACACACTTGAAGACGCTGTTGCTGAGCATTAGACAGAGCCACGGTTTCAAGCCCGTAAAAATAAGCTGGAATAACACAAGTACCCAACATTTTCCCTTATAATTATTCGAAATGTGTACCGGAATGAATCCTTTTCCTCACCTCCACATCATTACGCCCGTTACCATATATATATCAAGCTCCCCGTATATGCAAAACTATCCCACTGCTTAATCTCTTTGCCTGCTATGGGTTACACCCAACCTCCGTTGCTTTGCACCCACCGATAATACCTCCGACGTATCAAGGCTCACACGTAGCCCATGTCTCTCATATAAATCCTTCCACACACTTACCATAGCAGCATGGACGATGGCCGGTATATAATAAATATACTAAGTTTAATAAGTTCAATATGAAATTGCATACATTCAATGGATTGATAATTGCAGTGCGATTATTAACAGAGATATATTAAGCTTTGACTTAGGTAATACACCAACACCATCACCTCTCCGATTCATCCGAGGAACATGAGTGAATACATACCCAGGAGGGGACTTTTCATGGGTGAGTTCCATATCATCACCACGTAACCACGGTAAAACTGCAAGAATGTCAATATTGTAGTTGGTTTGTAAATACAAAATTGCAGCACTTATATTACACATAAATCTAACATTAACTAGGACAAAGGAAGTTGAAATTATATTACTGAGAGATAAACGAGGCGTGGTGTTAATTGAAATAAGGTTCTTTTGTATTTATACACCCCTGGTATTCTATGGTATGAGATGTGGAATTGATCCAGCCAGTGGTTGGAACATCATACTCGTGATTGTCAGCTGAATAGTTCCAGTTCCAGCTATGCTGTTGGCCATTCAGCACGTGCCTCATCAATGTATTTATCGAGATTGCTCCTCTTCACCCAAGTCTGTAATGGGTATATGTGATATATATATACTATGTCAACATTGGACTGTTTAAGCTGCGACCATGTCATCAACGCATGTCTAAATAGACGAGGAATGTTATAAGGTGAGTCATAGATCCAATTTATAATTATTATGTCATAATATCCTAAAAGATAGTGACCTATTTAGTATATCAATTCATATATATGTATAATGGTAATGGGATACAATGGAAAAGCAAAGGGACACTATCGTCTCCACCTACCACATTTATAATACTACAAAGCATCATTGGTATACCAGTGTGTTTTAATGTACCACGAGTAGGTGGTGTATTTATTAATGCTTTGTAAATTCATACAATGGCAAAGGGATACAATGGAAAACCAAAGCGACACTATCATCTGTACCTATCACAGCTGCAATATGCATCAATGGGATGTTATTGTAGGTTCATAATCCTACAACTTACACACTTATATATATGTATTTTCAATTTATTAGATGTAATTGTTGATGTATTTTTTATACTTTTTCTTGGTAAGAGTATCTCTATCAAATACTTGTTAATGTTTCATCAATACTTTCGTCACACTATGACGAATCCGGTAATATATTTGCGAAACAATTCGACAATTACGAGCCTGCAGTTGGACAAATTTCCGTCTTTAATAAATACGGAATTGGTTTAGAATTTTTTTCGTATCTGCCTGACTTTCTCAACATTTGCTTAATAATTATTATAATTACGAGGTCGGAAAATATTCCGTCTTATTCAGAACACTGTTAATTTACATATTTCCCACTATAAATATTTACCAAATTCGATTTAGGAAATCCTATAATGTATTTTGCACAAGCTTTCTTCAATATTTGCTACTGACACTTCTTATCATGCATACTATTCAGCGTATATTGATAAAGCTATTAACAAACATTTGTAATATACACATTTACAAGGAAATGTAAGAGGAATGCTTAACCATAATTGCAAATATATCTAACAATATGTTCCAGTAAAGGTATATTGAGCGACATTCTTAATTCATAAAGGAACACTGACTATACTTGTATATTACAGGCCTATCTGATACACTGAATTAGAGGACGCCCTACACGTATTTCGTAAATTAATGACTGTCTATATACAATACAGTGGGGTTGTCGTGTTAGGTGTAGTAGTTGTAGCGATTTGATTCAGGATGTGAATCAACCCTAACTTACCAGGGGGGGGGGGTAATTCCCCCAGCAACAAAAAACGTTCGCGAAAACCGATTATATGTGTTGGAACATTTGTAAAGGATTGACTTTCAGTTCATTCTGTAAGTCTGACCTTATAGTCAGCTACACATATTTTCACTTAAAACAATAAAATACCCCCAATATTAAAAACATAGAATACATAAGACGCGACACAATATAATACCTATAGAAAAAACAACAATCATTAAAAACATTGAAACACATGAGGAAATACTTAAATATCACACTAAATCCATTTTCTTTACATATCGAAATATATTCCCAGCATCAGGTCTTCCTGTCATTTACCTTTATCCTTGGTCAGGTTGTAATGAAGTTACATTCTATTTTAAGCTATATATTTTAGGTAATTTGGGGCATTTTACGAAATTAAAGTGAAATATTAATGTTTCGCTTTTAATCAGCTCATAATTACAACATTTGACATACTTAAAGATTTTTTTCACCATGTCGTGTAGAACATAATTTTGTATAGGCGTAACAATTTTGAAGACAGGCAAGACAGGCGGATATACCATGGCCGAGATCCAGTGGGATCACTGTGGTGACCCCCCCCGCGGACAGGTTTAACACCAAAGTTAGGGTTAAAGGGACACCATGGTTTGTACGTATCGCAATCGAAATGTACCCACGATGTGTGATATAGTGGCACTATTGTACTGCCATGATGTGCCATGTAATAATGGCTCATTAATTACCGCTTTCTCAATATATACGATGGCAAAGAATCACAATAGTAAATAAAATATACAATTAACGCATAAACATATAGCATAGGTGCACTACCCATTAGGACTGTATGATATGATATATCGTAATGTCCCGTAAGAGCAACGGCCCCTTGAGTAATGCTTACCCAGATCAGACAGTGTTAAAAGGACACATATATATATATTAAAGAGATGCCGTCATTTGTTCATGTCGTATTTATAATGCACACCAAGTTGAGCCACAATGGTATGCCATACTGCATAATGCCCCTCGAAACAGTGGCATACCAACCAACGCCCCTTCATCGTGCAATTGTCAAGGGTCGCACTGGTAAACTAAATAATTACCAACATCTCTACTTAAAACATTGCATTACGCATCATCGGAACACTATATAATATGTCATAATGTCCCGTGAAATAATCGTGCAGTAACGGGATGGAAGGTATTATGGGTCTATAGACACCAAGTCTGGATCTTTACATTATAGACCTGGTCCGAGTTTCTACATATCTTGTATTGGGAAGCCAGGTTCTGACCATAAAATACTACACTGGTAAATAAATATCATATATAGTCTACACTCAAAACCGAGGGGCTAACGTGTTCACCCTACTATGGCACATTATGTGCAAATACAACACCGACTCTCGTGTAAGGTACATAATCATGATTGGTCAATGAGGTGCTGAATTGTGAATATTATGTCATTGAGTGGCGGTAATTGACTGTTCAATATCGTACCAACGTGCCAACTGAATTTTGTGCACAGCGCATTTAGGGGCATGCCCTATTTTTTATAAAAAATATTAGGGTATTACACTAGATGATAATGAGATAAGGTTGAAATTGGCTGGTGAGTAGAGGACTCATTGTCACAAAGCTGATGGTACTCTCTTGTGAATGAGAGACTTCGGTGATTTTACTAGTTTTGATAAGACATTATAATACTAATACACTAGTTACACTTTTAGCATCTACCAGCACTATTCTTCAACATCATTCCAGATTGCGGCGCATTGGAGCATATGATGGTCATAATGCCACACCCAATGGGCGGTTCCTATTCGACCTCTATAGTTAATATATCTTGCTACCTCCTTAGTCCTTAGCAAGGGATGAAGAAGAATACGCTAAATAACAGCCGCATCACTGGCCAAAGCTCTCTCCTCTCCCTCTATGCATAGCCACGCCCCTCCAATCTGCATCCCCACTGGTGCACCTAAAATCCCTCTCATCTCAGTACAAATCCATCTAAGCACAGTACATCCATGTTAATCGCGGCCTCCCCCACCCCTTCTACCAGCTTCCACGTGCAACATCGCCATTTTAGGGAGCCGTCCTCCATCCATCCGTTCCACATGCCCAGCCCACCGCATAATCCCCCAGTCAACCTATTCATAAGACTTGTTGACACTCCAATCCTCCCTAGTAATATGAACACATAAACAAACCTACATTTATTTTACATTTTGCATAGTACTCAAACTAGGGGCTCCGGCCTGGAGGGGATATGCCAGATACTGAGGCACATTTCAAAGAAATTTAAAAGGGGAAGTATTGGGTACATATATTATTCCAGCATGGATATCTGTATATAATGGGCTTGAGACCGTGGCTCTGTGTGGTGCTTAGCAGTATCCTGTGTGCGTAAATAATTGGATGAAAAGTATGATCGTGGTGCATGATAAGCGGGTAAGGAAGGAAATGGTTGGGTCATGATATAATGGGAGATATTATGGTGACTATCAGTCCTACAGAGATCACGGAAATGGTGATAAGGGGACGTGCGAGGTGGGGTGCGCACATAGGACGTATGGATGGAGAGCGACTCACGAAATGGTAATATATCACGTGGAACTTGGTAGAAAGGGTAGGATAAACATCGATTGAGATGGAAATACTGCATTGAAAGTTAATTGAGGAGGACTGATGCAGGGGGTGGCAACTTGAGGGTCGTGGCTTTGTATAGAGGGAGGGAGAGATCGCTGGCCAATGATGCGGCCATTATGTTCAGCTAAGTTAAGTTAAGTAAGAAATGACCAGTAAGGACAATGTCCTCGTGATATGATCCTGAATCTCCATCACCCAGTGGACAATCTTAATCCGACCACTGTCACGAAAATACTTATCAAGAATTGTAGTTAGTGTAGTCTTCGTCATCACTTGTTATGGATATACACGATGCACAGAGATGACGGTGTCGAGATATGAAGAGGAACATATGACGTCATTTTGTGTGATTGAATATACCACATGTATAGCCAAGCAGCAGACTATTATTACAAACAAACCTCATATAGTTGCATAATACTCTGCTGGAACAAAATGTAGAGGGGCACCACCACATAATACTCATGTCGTTGTTGCTTATTAGAATATGGACACCATGACTATACAATATGTCCATATATATATAATATGTTTTCAGCATACATTGTCCTATACATATTATATATGCAGATCGTAACTGCTGCATGATCAAATTTATGTTTTTCTTATATATATATATATTAAATATATTGGGCACGAAAGCGTGAATAAGATATTCTAAGAAAACATTAATGCACTTACGTATAAATTGGAGTCTTTGTGAACCTGTAGAATAAATACTATGGTATCACCATATACGCTATGTGATATATCTTGAACGTCAGTGATACGTGCAACAAGTTGTTCGAACTTCATGGACACAGCCCAACTTCTGAATACTGAATACTTCTGAATAATACTTGTAACTTATATTACCTATTTGAAATGGAATAGGTATATAGTTATATAAATAATACTGAGTTTGTGTTAACTATTCAATATGTACGACAGACTGAAGTGGTAATCGTGAGACCGTGACCAACACACCCTGATAATAATTGCTTGTGATGGAATAAAAACAGGGTAGGGCCTAATTATTTGTTAAAAAACCAGGCACGTGAAAAATAATGTACATTGTTGTTACTGTTACGAAAAGTTGAAAGGAACTGTTTAAAATGGAGAACCTAGTCGTCAGTCATTGACTATACTTTAGTTGGCCATAGGTTGTAGAGGCCCACCAAAATCTAGTCAACGAAACGAGGCCAGCCTGAGGCAACACGAATGGCAGTAGGCTTTTGTATTTTTAACAGAAAATATATTTTAACTCTATAAAACATTCCAATCGAAGCATATTAAATTATGACTTGAGTCTAGTCCCTGTCATTTTTGGCTTTCCTAAATCGAGAGACTGGAGTCGAGATTGGAAGTCGTGTCGAGTCATAGTCACGGGAAGTTATGACTGAAAGAGAGGCATTGACTGTCATTGAACGAGTCATTGACTGGAGTCATTGCAACATGTATGCGTATTTGTGATTATTCACTGCAGCGCTGTAGAGTTCACTAAACTCGATGGAAACGAGGATAGCCTGTGGTAACAGAGTGGCAGTAGACGCTTGTTGTAGAGCTCAATAAACTCGATGGAAACGAGGATAGCGTGTGGTAACAGAGTGGCAGTAGACGCTTGTTGTAGAGTTGAATAAACTCCATGGAAACGAGGATAGCGTGTGGTAACAGAGTGACAGTAGACTCTTGTTGTTGAGTTGAATAAACTACATGGAAACGAGGACAGCGTATGGTAACAGAGTGGCAGTAGACGCTTGTTGTAGAGTTCAATAAACTCCATGGAAACGAGGATAGCGTGTGGTAACAGAGTGGCAGTAGACGCTTGTTGTAGAGTTGAATAAACTCGATGGAAACGAGGATAGCGTGTGGTAACAGAGTGGCAGTATACGCTTGTTGTTGAGTTCAATAAACTCGATGGAAACGAGGACAGCGTGTGGTAACAGAGTGGCAGTAGACGCTTGTTGTTGAGTTGAATCAACTCGATGGAAACGAGGATAGCGTGTGGTAACAGAATGGCGTTAGACGTTTGGATTTTTAAAAGAAAACATAGTTTAACTATAATACTATTTCGAGTCTATGAAATTTATTATGAGTCGAGTCATTTGGAATTCCGACTCGAGTCATTTGGAATTCCGCCTCGAGTCGAATCATTTGATTTGATTAAATAAAACACTTGTGTCAAGTTGAGGCATATTACATTATGTCTCGAGTCAAGTCCATGTCATCTTTGGCTTGCTTAAATTAAGAATATCGAGTCAAGTCGAGTCTAGTAAAATGATTGGAACTCGAGACGAGTCATAGTCACGAGCAGTTCTGACTCAAGGAGAGTCAGATTCCGCAAAATATATGACTCGAGTCTTAACGACTGATTGGCTCGAGTCATTTGAGCATGTGTATTTGTGATTATCCACTGTACCATTGTCGAGTTAAAATAACTCGTTTAGTATTCTACTATCAGTACAGTCATATTGTAACGTTGAGACACCCCCATTCAAGGATAGCTACCAAAGAAGACACAACTCGTGTCATCAGAGACTAGAATTGGCTTCCTATTCTACAACTAATTATTTTCAAGATCCTGACATATGCTTACTTTTCAATTCAATTCAAATTCAATTCAAATGTATTTCCACTTTTTCTGAACACAAATCACAATAAATGTATACATCATTATACATAAAAGAATTAAAATTACAAATAAATTATGATTGATCACAATAATGAATAATGAATACAAATTAATTATGCATAATCAATTAACTGGGTGGAGGAGGTCTGAGAAAGCATAGCTTGTACGAGCAGACCCCCATATCAAAAGTAATACACTGGTAAATCAATACTAATACATATCAAAAGACACCGGAGGAATAGTCATAAACTCGTCATCCCCTCGGAATACTTTGCAACAAGCTCACAGCGCCTAATTAGCAAGTTAACTAATATATCGTTGAGCGATGAACCAATGGCCTGTTCCATCGTCGTTGATATGTCAATGAGCGCCCAGAGATTGCAAACATCTCTCAATTATAATCTCTAAATGATCATCGCGGGATCTTCGTGGTTGTCACGGTCGCCTCAAAAGTTTTGACTTAGTCCATTACTCTACAGATATAGTTCGCTGTGAAAGTTGTTGAAAATTGTATAGTTTTATTACAAAACGAGTGCACAGAGATCTCCCAAACATTTAAAGATGCTAAACGGCATGTTCAAGGCTTGTTGAGATTGTTGAGCGATTGTGCCAATTTTTTATGATTCTAATTGTAACACAGTTTATACGGGGATGTGCGCAGTGAAATTTGTGACCCCAGGACTTGCACCAAGTGCAACAGCAATATAGCAGGGATTTAGCGGGGACTTAATTAGCAGGGACTTTCATTCTTCAAAATAATGCCCAGCCCTGCCGGGAATTTTCACAAATGTAGCCGGAGAAGAAGCGCACATTTTACAATTATGCAAATAACTCCCTGTTACAGTCCCCACTATGCCCGGGTAGGGGGGAGCCGGGTTGCAATTGCCAATTGCATGAAGCCAGATGGCCCACACCGTCCTCTGGGGAAGAAGTGCTAATCATAATGGTATTGACCGAATGTATATTAATAACATAATGTTATTGTAAATAAATGATATCATTTATAAAACTACGGACATATAACATTATATTAATAACCTGTTGTTGATGTTCCATTTCCTTCTGGAACTTAACCCATTCTTCCTCTGCTGTGTTCTTCAATTCTACTTTCCGAACCTGAGAAGAGAATAAATAAACAAAGGTAATATCAATTGCATAACCAAAGTAATCCTGATATGTGGTTCAACAATGGTAAATCAGCCTGCTATTATACCGACCCTTGGTCATGTTGAGATATTGCAGCAAAAAGAAAGAGAAGATCAATATGATTATTTTGAAATGGAAATAAACAAAATAATAATTTTATAAGTTACAGACTTTTTTAACTTGAGTTTGACATATTCCTTTTCACAAGTGATCTATTTTTGGGGGAAAACCTTTCCTATCTCAAAATGCCTACATAATACCAGATCCTCCATGGTGCATCACACTTATAGCAAAACTAGAGCTTTAATGCTGCATAATCTTTACACTGTGCAACAATTTGCAGGGCATTTAGTAGGGTTAATCAGGGCTCGAAATAAGAATCGAAAGGGCAAGGCCAAAATGGCCAGATTACCAGGGCAGTCAGTTGAAACCATGACTGGGGCACCTCATAGCACAGAAAGTCAATGCAAAGTTTGGCCTTCGGTGAACAATTATTTTGGAGGGCATCATGGCCAAAGTGAAGGGCACGGAGGCAATGGCCTCCGGTGCTTCCGGTTATTTCGAGCCCTGGTTAATTTTACCAGCTCTTCGCAAAAAGGCAGAAGCATAGCAATAGACCACGAGGATATCTCACCAAAGCCCTCAAACTGAAAAGTGGTAATTGTGGCTATTTATCAGACTGACTACGAATAAAGTCATGGTTAATTTTAATAACAACAAACATGTTCATGCCTACTTCCTATCCATACAAATTACAATGTGTCAACTTCACGGCCATTGCATAGTGAAGTGATCTCGACATGACCTAACTGTGTTTTCTGACAAAACTATAGCCTCCATGTGTTCAAAGTAATTGGATAAAAAGAGATTGATTGTTGAATAGGAGAGTTTCTTTTTAATGCATGCAGTATTAATCGCACAACTAAAGTAAAACAAAATGTACATATTGTGCCATTTATATAGCACATTTTCCTACGGGTTACAAAGCACTTTACATTTCCCCTGTCATCGATGAACTCGTTGAACCCATATAGTAGGTAAATGGTAGGAGCTAGATTAGCGCCCGGTGACATAGATTCAATTCGACAGATACCTAATTCACATGGGTGGAGAGAAGCAACCGAGATTAAGAGTTTTTATCAGGGACGCAGGGTGAAAGATTCCACCAGTCTTCGAATCAGAGATGGTGCTGTTGTAGTATGTACTATTTTTGCTTAATCAGCATTTTATAACAAAATGTTGTTAATTTTGTATTCAGTTTGGGTACAATTCAGAACCACTTTCAAACAATACACATTCAATCAATTATAATGCTCCTCAAAAAAGCCATTTCGGCAATAAATCAGGAATTAACTTAACTGGGTGGGACACCTAATTGTGACGTTTTAGTAAAATAGTCAATATTTAATTCGATACCAGTCCCGAAGTGTATTCATATCACAGAGTTTTCCAATCGTATGTTATATTGGAGCTACATTAATTTCTTCTTTAAAAAATAATACTTGTATATAGCCATTTCAGTAGTTAATAATTCCCCAAATTTACATTTTTGTAAAAAGAATTGTTGCACTAATCATTGCGCCACGGCACCTCTCTAAGTAAGCCTGATACCGTAGTAGCAATGGTGCATAATATAACACTGCGCAACATTTGCACGACAGTACTGGTAGAGTCAATCTTTCCTCTTC
This sequence comes from Scotoplanes globosa, assembly GCA_027575025.1. Classification (NCBI taxonomy): domain Eukaryota; kingdom Metazoa; phylum Echinodermata; class Holothuroidea; order Elasipodida; family Elpidiidae; genus Scotoplanes; species Scotoplanes globosa. The sequence continues at coordinate 497 of JAODAI010416583.1, read as the reverse complement.
AAATAAGGTAAAATTGATTTTGGGCTTTCCAAATTTCTTTTAATTTCCTTCCATTTTCCCTAAAAATATGACTGATGATTGGTTAATTTTAGTGATGTTTTTAGGTCAACTGTTTTCAAAGAGTTATATCAAATAGCATCATTCAGATATACATGTATACAGATCCTGGCCAGCATACTAACACCAAGCAGTTTATGCATACATATTCTGTCATCCATGTTAAACTTCTGTATAAATTACTCCCAGTGAATTAAAAAAATATGTTTATTCATAAATTCTTAGAATCTCATGTTTGTGTATAATGTTCAGCGTTGTCATGATGTCACGATCGTCTCAACATTTTGTTGACATGATCTAGAATGTAGGCTTTAGCGACATTCACAATCTTTTCAACAAATACTAAAAATACCCAAGAAGCTTTGTTTAACGGCTCATTTCTAAACTTCCGGTTTAATAGCGCCGTCCTCAGAATTTTTTCCTAGTCGAGGATCACTGGA
>JAODAI010415472.1:0-15027 GCA_027575025.1 Scotoplanes globosa | reverse complement strand
CATCTGATACCGTAGTGTATCCTGAACGCTATACTCAAGTTATGAGTCCAGTTCAGTATTCTACAGAAACAGAAAGTTACATGAACGGCCGGCAAGCATAGGCTGTTTGTTGTCGATGTGATTGTTAAAAATGTTGTAATATCTTAGTTATTGTATTATTTACATAGCCATTATGTGGATGATGTGCGCCATTGTGTGGCTAACATACTACTAAAAATCCTAAAGATGCCAACGATAGGCCTATTAAAGACAGTAATTCCACTGACAATGAAAGCTGTTCGCACGATGATGCCAAAGAACTGGAACACCCATCAACGTCGGGACACGGTCGGTCAGGCTCGTCCCGCGCATCACATGATCTGATCAACCGATCAAGCCATCCACGACAAAATGCCAACGTAGACCTAAAATTTCACAGATTTGATGTCCTTGAATTTTCTTATGATCTTCAAACTATACCGTTCAAAATTAACTGAAGTCATCAAACTAACTCGAGATTTTGTACCATTTGAAGCTTCTAAGAAAGGGGAGGGGGTGTCGACTGTAAATCGCTATGGCGATCCAAGAAACATACGCTACGTTATGCTTGACGGACATAATAAATAACAGATTGTAATTACTTCATATTCATTTGGTATACCTTTTTTAATCAGTCTTAGGATAATATTAATACAGTATATATTTCATCCAAACAAATACAAAACAGTGTTTATTGTATGATATTTCCATTAGCAATTGCATAAAAGTAACAAATTTTGTCCATCAAAACTAACACACACTAAAAACTAATGCATCGAATACCAGAAATTGCCCAATGGAAAAAGATTATAAAGGTACTTTCCATGCAATAAATTATATTTTGATGCATTTGCCATGACATATATGACCATAATCTGTGATCTGAAGTTGGTTCGAGAGATAAATTGAGGGTTTGAAAAATTGACCTGTGTGTTACAGTGTTATGACACCTTATCGTATTGTGAGCCAGATTTGATGTCCTTGAATTGTCTTAGGATCTTCAAACTATACTGTTCAAAATGAACTGAATTCATCAAACTAATTTGAAGCTTCTGAGAAAGGTGAGGGGGTGTCAACTGTAAATCGCTATGGCGATCCAAGAAACATATATGCTACGTCATGCTTGACGGACGTAATAAATAACAGGTTGTAATTACTTCATATTCATTTGGTATACCTTTTTTAATCAGTCTTATGATAATATTAATACAGTATATATTTCATCCAACTAAATACAAAACAGTGTTTATTGTATGATATTTCCATTAGCAATTGCATAAAAGTAACAAAGTTTTATCCGTCAAAACTTATCGCATATAAAAATATTGTCAGAGAAAATTAATGCACCGAATACCTGAAATGATAAGGCCCAGTGGGAAAATATTATAAAGGTACTTTCCGTCCAATAAATATCTTTTGACGCATTTGCCATGACATATATGACCATAATCTGTGATCTGAAGTTGGTTCGAGAGATAAATAGAGGGTTTGATAAATTGACCCGTGTGTTACACAGTGTTATGATACCTTATCATATTGTGAGCCATATACGTAATATGATTTAATAGAAATTCATGCAGTCCTCAGGTGGCTAAATATACGTGGCATTGAAGATACAACGTTTACTCTTTGTACGGCTAAATATCTTACCATTTTTCACGTATTTGTTTTAATAGACAGTTGTATTAATATTTTACATAAATATTAAAGGGCCTTGGGGAAGATTAACAATCGGGTAACCAAACTACTCTGCTGTATTAAACGTTGTAATAATAATAACAATAATAAGAGTTAATTCTGTTTCCTATTTTTTCTTTCCTCCCTATTTCTTAGGACGACTATTCCGATCTGGTGCCAAAAGTCATCGCCACATTTCGGCCTGGCAAGTATGTGATGACGCTCTTTGCCAATAAGGTAAGATCTATTGTGGAGAATTGGTTTCTTTACCAATCTTTGACCAATCTATGACTTTTTAAATTCTAATTGATTCATTTTCCTCATTGCTGTTACTTTCCGGTTCGTTGCTAATATCAAATATATGACCCAGCCAACGCTGTGCGTAACGACCATAATGGTCGCATTGGCGACAGAATTTTTTCACAGTCGCCATTGGCGCTAATATCAAATATATGGCCTGGCAAATTGACATGACATAGGGTAAATACTGAACAGAATTATTTTCAGTGAATAAATAATATAAATTATCTTTCTGTCTGGTAAGTTTAAACGAACAAAACCAGAAGAAAAATCATTTTTTGAGGCTTTTTGGAGGAATGTTAAACTAAAATTATCCGAGATTTGTACTTTAACTGCTGTTTCTCTGTAATTTGCTTTCTGAGTAGTAGAAGTTGTTTCTCATTCTCTATTTTCTGTCTCCTGAAATGTCTCTATAACCACCAGTGTTATAGCTACACTGATTATCGCTAGACACTCCCCCCACCCTGGGGGTTCCGCCCGGCACTAAAATGTTTTTTTTTAATGTTTTTTTTTTAATCGACCCCATAAAAATGGCCAAAAACGTCATCAAAACGTCACCAAAACGAATCTGATGATTTTTTTTAATGGGAAGAGGGGGGGGTGAGGTTGTCTTTCCCTTCGGCCGCTCCCTCAGACTGCCTATTTTTGCTATGTCAGTAATTATGCCCGGCACTAATGTTGCTCTAGCTACAACACTGCCTATCATGTTATATACATGTATCGTTAGAGTGATGCTATTATCTCAATATTATCAAAAAACGGCTTATGACTGTTTTTGATATGCTCGGTCACATATAAGTTACATATAGAAGAAGAAGATCAACTATAACAAAACGGGTTGAGTCTCAACTTTCGACATGTTCAGTAATTGCTATTAGCTTAGATCTGTCAGAATTAATTTGGTCCATTGGCGACTCGCTGGGTCACCGTCCAGAAGTTTGTACAAAAAGACGTTGTTCAGGCTTCACTCATATGGAAACTGATTTCTTCTTATTACGTTATTTATCTACATTATCTTTGTGATTTTTGTTTTGGCACGGCAGATGTGGATCTAGTTTCTGAACTCAAGTTAAAATGTATTTCTATAAATGTACAGTCAGTGGCGTTCTGCATGACTGTACTATACACTGGAGCGATTTGTCTTTGTGCGCAGGAGTACTTTCAGAAATTAATGTTTTAGACTGTCACTCAGAAACACTAAAATGTTGGTTAGGCCCTTTTGCCATGAAGAGGGAAGTATACCTCAAAGTTCCAAAAACTAGTTCATTAAAATCATTGTTGAGACTTAAATCTTTATTCTCTAATTTCTTTACACGCAACAGTGATATACACGATCACAATACTAGAGGTACAGTCCAACTCCACATTCCCAAATTCAGAACAACTGTTGCTAAGAACAACTGTTGTTAAGAGCAGCTTACGTTATAGATCAATTGTTTTACCCTATAATATTACACCTCAACTCACTATTCATTCATTATAAACCAAACATTCATAAATACTACCTCAATATTAAGTATTAAGGCAGAAATATTGTTTTGTTAGTATGTTAATTTATATTCCTTTCAAATTTCCTATATGTTAATTTATTAAACTTTATATTGAGACAGGGAGTGGGCTGCTTGTCAAGCCTATTAAGGTTTTGCGAGTCACTTCCTTCACAATTATTATGTTATAATGTATTATATCAAATCATGAATCTATGTACATAACAAATAAATAAATAAATGAAACCTACAAACCCGGGTTCTTCTTCCTGTGATATGAAGAGTTTCATCGCGAAACGCAACATATCTATTTTAGCCGTTTTGTGTAAACGCTTCTTTTGTATCAGATTTTGAATGTAGTTCCTTATAAAAAGTAATGCCAAATGTGTTGTAATTTTTTTCCAATTAATTATTTCTGTATAGTTTTTGTGTTATGTTGTGTATTAAAATGAGAGCTATGTACTGGAAGTGCTAACTCATTTTTTTCAAAATGGCGTTTTAGCGCGTTTTGCGATGAAACTTCATATTTACCAACATTATATTTCTGGTTTTGCTTTTAGAAAAAAGGGGTCAATTCCCCCATTTTTCATGGCAAAAAGGGCCTAGCTGACATTTTTTACATTATATTTTTGTTTTAGCACGCCCGATGTGGCTCTAGTTTCCAGGCTCTGAACGGCACCGTACTGGATAACTACAGGCGTGTGGATCGGCAGTACTCACAGTTTCCATGCTACGACCTGACCTTTGACCACTATGTCAGGATTAACAACGACATCAGGTGAAGCATTAATGAAGGTGGTGGCGCTGTTTATTAATTACAACACCGAATAATGAACTACGCAATCAGCTGTGATGTCCGGAATTCTTGCATGCAGTATTACAATGACAACAATGTTTGAAGTAAAATGGACGGTTCAATCAATCGTGTGTATATACAAAATGAAAGTATTGCTTGTTAGATGCCATAGAGCATTAGGCTTGCAATCGAAAGGTTGTGCGTTCAAACCTGGGTGATGTCGCCATATTATTCCAGTGGCTCTAACTGGTATATAAAGGCTTTGGGTGGCTCATGTATTAAGCCTTGTTTGGGGTGCTGATACTTGTGTCATGATGACTATGCTACAATGGCTGTAGGCTGTTTGATCGGCATCATTCTACAACTTTGGTACTGCCACAAATACGTTGTGCATGTTGATATTTGTCAAATATAGTTAAAGTGTGGTCAACAACCCTACGGCAAAGATCTCCTGATTGGTTAGTTCAGTGGATAGAACAACCCTATGACCGGTTAGCTCAGTTGATAGAGCGTTGGACTTATGATCGTAAGGTCACAAGGCTCTTAGTTGCTCTATGTGACAGGCTCTGGGTGGCTCTAGCCATGTTGTTTAAAAGTACCAGAAATCTTGATCCATCATTGACTACCAACTGCCAATTATTGTAAATACTCTATTCTGATTGGCTAATATTGTGTTACAGGCAATTCATTATTACACTAGGCCTCTTGCTTCTGATGTCACTTCACTGAATTAGTATAGCACCCTCATAGAGGCCAATAACCATTGCTGATTGGCTGTACACACTACTTTGTTTTCAGTAGATAACAAACTTGTATTATTATTCACATTTTAGTATGAATTATGTATTATTCAAATGTATTCGGACTCTTATATAATATGGTCTCAGCAATGACAGGTTCACTGCAGGGGTGCTGATTATAAACTACAGCACCCTCATAGAGGCCAATAACCATTGCTGATTGGCTGTACACAATACTTTGTTTTCAGTAGATAACAAACTTGTACTATTCTTCATATTTTAGTATGAATCATGTATTATTAAAATGTACTCATATTCTTATATAATATGGTGCCAGCAATGCCAGGTTCACTGCAGGGGTACTGATTATAAACTACAGTTTATATATCTGGCTGTTGTGATCGCAATTCAGGAGTTTGAATACAGAGTGATGATGATTATATTTCAGGGGCTCTAACTTGTTCACCAAAGGCTTTAAGTTGGCTCAAATAACCTCTGCGTTGAAAAGGGCCAGGAATCCTAATTAATTAGTCGATTATCTGACGGTTTGCTCAGTTGGTAGGTCGTTGGACTTGTCATTGCATGGTCAGAGGAGGTTCAAATATGATTGGTCTATATTCCAGTAGCAATATATCAAAGGCTTTTGTTTCATATAACCTTGTTCATCATCATCGGTCCAGTTTTGATCCGGTTTTATCCCCGAGTTTTCGGAGGTGGCCGGAATCACCTAACTCTTGCAGCAATCGCCCTCACACCATCCAATTGCTGCCATTGTTAGGATTGTTGGGATTGTTATTGACAATATTCCAGCGTTTCTAACTTGTATATCAACAAGAGACTTTAGACGTTTCTACATAAATTTATTTTTAAAATTGAAACTTGATCAATCAATCAATCAAGTCAGTGTCTCAATACGAAATGTTTGTTTCTTTTTAACTCTGTTATTATAAAAGCTTATTAAAGCTTATTAAAGCTATAACTCTGTTTCTGCATCTTTCAGATGCTGCACTGTATAGAGAGCATCGCACAGTACACTTTCCTCTTTACAATAAGTTTAATAGGCATTTCTTTCTTGTCATACCGCGGTATTGGTGTAGCCCATCTTATTATTAGACACCCACGGTCTTTTTCTAAATATTCAACAACTCTTGATGAACAATAAAGACTTTTAAAATGGTTGCTAACTAGGGTAACTAGGGTAATGGTGGTAAAATATTCAGGCATTCTTTGTTCTTCTGTCTCGTCTTTTATTTTTATGTATTGGTGATACGGATACGGCTCATTTAGTTCCCCATTTTGTCAGTCCGGTTAGCTCAGTCGATTGGAGCATTGGACTTGTGATATGTTTGGTGTATCAAAGGAAATTGGGACTTGTGATTGCAAGGTGAGGCGTTTGAATACGAGGGATGATGACTATATTTGGTGTATCAAATGATTTTGGGATGGCTCCTGTAACTTTGTTGATGAAAAGGACGATGAAACTCATCAAATGTTTTTGATTTTTAGAACTTGGATGCACAGTAAGGGATCAGTTCAAAACTCACCTCGACTTGCCACGGAGGCAGAAAACATATCTGTGCACAAGTCGAGGAGAGTTTTGAACTGACCCCTAACTATTTGAGTAGTTGACAGTTATGATCGCCTCATGATTTGGTAACAAAGATACTCGACTTGATGCTTACTAAACACTTTTAAAATGGTTGCTAACTAATGGTAGTAAAATAGTCAGGCCCATTTAGTTCCCTTTTGTCAGTCCGGTTAGCTCAGTTGATAGAGCATTGGACTTGTGATTGCAAGGTCAGGCGTTCGAATACGGGGGATGATGACTATATTTGGTCTATCAAAGGATTTTGGGATGGCTCGTGTAACCTTGTTGGTGAAAAGGGCCTCATCAATCGTTTGATGCAGCCACACTTTTTTATTTTTGAGAACTCTGATGCCCAGTAACTATTTGAGTAGTTGTCGGTTATGATCACCTCATGTTTTAGTAACAAAGAATGTGTAACCGTTGTGGCATTTAAAGTTATATACTGTATTCTGCCCGGTTGTCAACTCCAATGCAAAGTAGACACTGACATGTTAACCCATACCAAAGACTTTAAAAATGGTGCATGTTGCCTTCTCGATTGATGTTCAGTGTACAACATTGGAGCATGGTTAACAATCCAGTGATCCTTGTCTAACAGGTTAGCTCAGTTGATGGAGCGTTGGACTTATGATCGAACGGTCGGAGTTTGAATCCGGAGTGATGATGATTATATTCCAGTGGCTTTAACTGGTATATCAAAGTATTTGGGTGGTTCATGTAACCACTGCGTTGAAAAGGGCCAGGAAATGTATTCATTCATTGATTGACTAAGAAAAAATCCGAGGATGGCGCTATTAAACTGAAAGATTAGAAATGAACAACATTTGTGACGTACCATGGCAGATCAGTTATTATATATATTCCAGTGGCTCTATCTGGTATATCAAAGGTTTTGGGTGGCTCATATAACTACTGTGTTGAGAAGGGCCAGGAAACATATTCATTCATTCATTCAGATCAGGTATTATGTCAGCCCTTGATCATATTGAGATATCAGTGTGTATGTGATGCACCATGGCAGAGCAGGTATTATGTCGACCCTTGGTCATATTGAGATATCAGTGTCAAAAGAAAGAGGAAATCGTTAGCTTTTTTTATACCAAAATCAAGAAAATAACAATTTTCTAAGTTATTTCATTTTTTAATGGCATTTGTCATTCCATTGACCGAGTGTCTATTTTGGAGGAAATTTTCCCCTATCTCAAAATGAAGAATGCCGACATAATACCCGATGTGCCGTGGTGCATCAATATTTAGTATGTCTCAGATAATGGTTAATTTGTTTTCCAGGTACCGTCTTTTTCCCTTTGATACGACTTTGATATAAAGTAAATGATTTGTCTGTTTACCATTACCCAAGTAAATAGATCGTTTGACTTGTGGTTGCAAGGTTCTAATAATGAAGTTTTATAATAAGATGTATTTGATAATCATGTTGAACATGAATTAGTATTGGTGACTTCCTGCCTATGTTTTCAAAAGACATCAGTCTTTCTGGAACGGTTTTAAATTAGTTTAAATCATTCCCTTTTGCACATGTAGTAATTGATACTCCTCGGTTCAGGAACCCAAATTGGTTAAGTTAAGGATCAGTAAGAATATAGTCCTCATAATATTATTTTGATCCTCAATCTCCTGGTGTACCTCCTAAATCCATTCACAATCAGAAAAGGGCATATCAAGAGGCACTGACATTATTCACACAAACTAATGATTCTGGCAAGCCATTCCACTCATCGACCACTCACTGATAAGAAAAACTTCCTAACATCTAGCCTGGAATACTCCCTAAGTACTCATTTTAAGACTATGACGTCTGGTACAAGAATAATCAATCCGACAGCGCAAAGAAATATGGTTCAAGACCACCGAATGTCTGGTCATACCAAAGACTTTAAAAATAGTACATGTGTATGAGTTTGAAGCATGGTCAGCAATCCAGTGATCCTAGACTATGAAAAAAAATTCTGAGGATGGCGCTGTTAAACCAGAAGTTAGAAATGAGCAGTTAAAAACAGTCATCCAAATCACTCCTTCATTGTTGATTTTCCTTCTATATATCTACCTCACTTGTACAATGTAATATGGCACTTTGGTTGATTTGATATTTGTTTTTTTGTTTATTTCAGAACTTTATTTCAACCAATAGTTACGATGGTACATATAGTATAATAATATACATGTTACAAGCGTATAAGTAATACATTCATTTTTCAAGAAATATTTTTTAGGACAATATATAAGTAAACAGATATCACGTAAAATGAAAAGGTATCAGTAGAAATTGGGAACAATGGACATTAAACATTAAACCACATGATACTTTGATAACATGTATTGTTTCAAAGAATGCTTAAAAGAGGAGATAGTACTATAGTCCTTTAGATTGTTTGGAAGTGAATTCCAGATAGTAGGACCAGTATACCGCAGAAAGCGTTGACTACTAGTCAGTTTACAAAAGTAGGGATAGATGCGATTTCCAGTCCATACAGCGTGTAGCGCATATATACAGATTCTGGTTTCCTTCATTGTGGAAGGGTTAGGGACCAGGGTTAACCACTCAGGGTCACCCTTGTCCCTCACCCCCCTCTTTTTTCCCTCTCTTATTCTCTTTTGTGTTGGTGGGTGGGGGTTGCGTGGTCGGTGGGGCTGATTGCATGGCGGAAGGACGATGTAAAGATTTAAAAGTCGTTGGAAGCATCCCATTAACATATTGAAACATAAATGTTGCCACCTGAAAGTATGCAATATCAAAGACATTTAGGGCATTGCAATCTTTAAATAAAGGTATAGATGGAGCAATATAGGCGGTGCCACAAATAACTTTGCTCAACGTACGTTTTTGTAAAATATGTATACAATTGACATGGGTAGGGAAAGAAAAAAACTAAACAATTGTACCGTATGAAAAATAAGGGAGAATTAATGCATTATAAATACTAATTAAACAACGTTTAGAGATATAGTTTCAAGTCCCCATTAGTCACAAAACGGGGTATTGGGGGTGTTCATGAGAGGTAGTACCTTACTGTTAGTTAACCGAATCCTTGTTGGATAAATTTCTAAAACTGGTCCTCCGCAATCACTAGACTGTCATCAGTATGCATGTCAGTGGCCACACACCCGTTTCAACTATGTTGGTTCGTAGGCTAAACCTGGTGAGGTAAGCGTCCATCGGATGAGGACGTTAAATTACGGTCCGTTATTTTACTCTGGCCATCTTTTGCAAAGGGCAGGTAGTTATCCCGGACGGTCGTTCCTTTTATTTGTTTTGCATCGCTAAAACCCTGAATGGACTTGAATGTAATTAACCTATCTGGCACTAATATAGCGATGCTTAAAGCAGTGCTTATGTGTAAAATTATCTCTCTCTCTCATAATGGATCGTGCTGTCTTTCTGCTTGATGATCAGTGTACATGATTTGAAGCATGGTCAACAACCCTGTGATCCGTAGCGTAGACAAATCATGTGCATTTCGATTTTAACACAATCAGTCAATTGCAGTACCCAATATAGTACTGAAACTGACCCGTTGGTGTATGTACTAAGGTAACCATGTTTTCATTTATATTAAATGATATTTGTGTAAGTTACTTATTTGACTTGTGACTTTAATTGATACAAACGCCCTGTAACTGGACCAAATGACTTGACTGGTATTTACAATAAATGAATGATAAACTGCACATCACACTTCTTGGGTGGGCTCTATGTGATCTCTTTGTTTCTTGAAAGTCAGAAAACTTGACAACCAATCAATCAATTCAAGTGACAGTCCTCTGTGATTTTATAATATCATGCAGTGGCAGAACAGTGCAAGTGACACAACAGTGCAAGTGACACTTATCAAAATGGATATTTTGCTGTCGTCTTCAGTTACTCAGGGAAGCAAGTTGTATCTAATGGACTATATAGTACAAGTGCCCTACGCCACATAACTCTATGTAGTGCATCGATAACATGAGGTAAGTGACAGCAGTGACCATATTACTGAATGAAGCAGTGTAAGCAGTATAATCAGCTTTACATTGACAGAAGGGGTGCAACTAACACAACATCAGTGTATTGGGTGCAAGTGACAGTCTAAGTAACACTGACACACTGTATCATGATTTAGGTATGTAATGTGCAGTAGACCTATATGCAATACACTACTTTCTAACCTAAATATTCTATTTTCCCCTATCAAAATGATATAACGCTAATACTGGAATAGGGGGAAATTGTATATATCGTAATACCAAATATATCGATGGTACAGGGAAAAGATTCTCCTTACCGTTGATATTTCACACATTAATCTTAACTAAGATTACTCGCTTGCATTACGTCACAGTGGTATCGAATAAAGATTGTTGTCAATATTATGGCATTGCTAAGACACTGTATACTATAAAAACATAGAGAAATGTACAGTTCCCTATGATATAGGCTTCTAAAACGTTAAAGGAGACCAAAATTTCCCCTTTGTGTAAAACTCCCCCTACAGCAGCTCTCTAAAGCTAAGGACTCCCCGTATTCCAGAATTAGACAAATATATATATCAACAGGAGAGAACAAATAATTATCATACTGCACTCTGTACCACAGAGCAAGCTAATTTATGTTTTTAGTGAATAACTAAAGAACATCATTTTGTCACTTGCACTGTTCTGTCATTGCCCGGCAGTATAGCTGTTGCGGCTACAATATATAAGATATGAAAAATCAATAGCTGTAGTACGCATGGCAAATTTGAGTAGGATTTGGAATAGACTCGGTGATGTTGGATTGAGACCCAAGAGGTATTAATGTTAGTTCTTTCAACATTCAATTAACTATCTTCTGAGATATTTTTTAGCAAATAACCAAATCATTGTTAGTATTAGTATTGTTGGTAATGGTACATCATGAAGAATATACTTAGTGTTAGATACTGCAGCATTGCTGCTCTAGATTAAAATTTATGATTGAATATCTTAGGTTTATTGTCCGAAAATTTGACCAATCAATCAATTTAACTGACATTACTCTACTTGTATAGCTGCTGCTGAAATATGGAAGATGTGAAAACTCAATAGCTTTAATACGCATGACAAATATGCGTAGAGTTTTAAATAGACTATGTGATATTGGATTAAGACCCAAGGGGTATTCATGTTTGTTCTTTCAACATTCAATTAAATATGTTCAGTTTATTTGGGGATGCAACTGATATTCATCCATCGACCTCGCAAGGTCGGTAGTTCAAATACGGAGTGATGAATATATTCCAGTGGCTGTTACTGTTGTATCAAAGGCTGTGGGTGGCTCATATAACCACTGCGTTGAAAAACTCCAGGAAACCTAATAATCAGTCAATAATTCAAAGCAATTGTAACAGTCCCTGCACTTCAATATATTCAATCCTTACAGTCTTATTGAACTTGTAAATTATTACTGATAATTCATCACACGATTTATCTGCTAACTTATGACCCCAATTGGTGAATGTTTTAAACGCGATAAAATTTCCGTTGGTCTGAAGCATGTCAAAAGGCATTTTAAGAAATTAAGTCTGTGCCTACTTGTATTTACAGAGCAAAGATACAACACTCCCTGCAGATCAGCTTTGCTTTATGGGATTGGTACTGCTTTATCATATGCGACTTCTAATGGGGAAAAACCAACAACCAGTTACACACCAAGAAAATTAACAAAGGTTGACAGTAACTATTTGTAGTTAAAGAAAGAGGCATTGGGAATAGTAGGCTATGGAGTTTGTTGTTTTCACCAATAATTATGTAGTAAACAATTAAGTTATTCACTGATCATAAACCGTTAAAGAGTTTTTATATTCGGACCTAATAATGGGATTCCCGTGCTAGCCCCACTACGACTTCCTTCGACGGTGGTTTAATTATATAAGTGATTAGGAGTATGACATAAATTATCGTGCTTCGAAACAGAATGCCAATGCTGATGTCTAGGTTGCCGACTTTAGACAATGATGTTATTGACACTATGAGTGTAGACTATAATTTACTGTATTATGGTCTCGAGAAGCCACTGACTTGAACAAAGCCAAAATCAATTGTTTATCGGTTAGTGGAGGTCGGGTCATACCGAAGACTTTAAAAATGGTACATGTTGCCTTCTTGCTTGATGTTCAGCGTATGGGATTGTAGCATGGTCAACAATCCAGTGATCCTCGACTAGAAAAAAATTCTGAGGACGGCGCTATTAAACCGGAAGGTTAGAAATGAGCCGTTAAACACAACAAACAACAACAACAAAGCAAAACCATTCGATCAATCCACCACGAATGACAAAATCTTGTCAAAAGTGAAGTATTTTACTGCTAACGATTGGTCTGACGTAATGATGTACAATTAGGCCAGACTTTTTGCCGTATTTTAGAAAGCATGAACAGTTACCTATTGAAAGTGATTGTTTGTTATTGGGTTGTCGAGTAATTATACCACAATAGGTTCTATAGGAAGTTTTGCGAGTTGCATATGTCACATGGGTTGGTAAAAATGAAATCTTTGCTAGAATGGATGTTATTTGGCCCGAGTTAGATCAGGATATAGAAAGAAGTTGCTGGAACATGCCATGCATGCCATCAATTCAATCTACGCCATCATATTCCCTCGTCAATGTGTGGAAGTGGCAAAATCAGCCGTGGCAACGTAATTCACATTGATTTTTCTGGAACTATTTCTTCCCACTGATTGTTGTTGGTGCCCATTCAAAATGACCAGAAGTAGTATTGATGAAATCAGCTACTAGGACTACAACAATTTATTAATTTTAAGACCTAGGTTTGCTAAGTATGGTCAGTGCCTATTAGTTGTAGTTTCTGATAACGGACCTCAGTTTAATACATCAGAAGAGTTTGGATATGTTGCTAAACATATCTAATCAGTGGTTGAGTCGGCGTCATATGGGGGAACATTTTGTTCGGACTTTCAAACCACATGAAACGATGAAAGTTAATTTTGATTCAGGAAACATGCAAGTTAAACTTGACAGGTTCTTGGGTTCTTACTCTCTTATAGGACAAAACATCATCATTTACGAAAGAAACTCCTGTAATATTGTTTATCAGGAGAAAGCTACATACTAGAATGTTCTTGTTACAAAACAAATTGGAAACTACCATTTTGCAGAAACAGGATAAATTTGTGAATGTTGGTAAACCTACTAGACAATTTCTGGTGGGTAAATGGGCGAGTGGGATGATTATTAGTGTACTTTGACTAGTTGCTTATGTTGTCTAGATAGATGATCAACAATGGAAGAGATATATTCATTGAATTAGATCCAAACATGTAATATTATGAATAATTATGTGTGAGTGATTCAACATATTATCCAATTTCTGATGAAGCAAAATGCGAATTGGAAAATTTTGCAAGTCAAGCACATGGCGACCCCGGCCCCCTAATAAATTTATGTCCAGGGAAATTGTCTTCAAATTTATTACATTGTATAGTTGACAATAGAAGTGGTTTATATGGACTATTAATCTGTTTGTCCGTGTCAACGAAAGACCACTTGCTGGTACTACTTTTTGCTCGAGTCATTGCGTACGACTTATACAATGGCAATATATTTTAATCCCTTCATCCTGCCTGAGGCTGCCTGCTTGTCAAAGCATTCCGGACAGATGCACAGTGCAATTTATAACCAGTATATTCTGCTAGAATCAGTCTCACATACATACAGTACAGCATGCATAGGCATTCTACACAATGTAGTAATGTGTGTCACGCCCGGGCTAGATATTGTATCCAATCATGGAGCTATCAACTCCAATATATTTTTTTCGGCAACAAACAACTCCGGTAATTATCAGAATTATATAGACTTTAAAAAGACATGTGTTTAATTCGAAATGATTCGGGCGACATTCCCAATAGACAAGCTAGGGCGTCACGAGGGCTAACATTGATTACGAGTAAATGGCCAGATGTAGTGCATCCCGAAGTCATGGAATCATTAGCTGTTAATGAACGTCAGTCGTTGCCAATGATTGGATCACCATCTGAAATCACATTTAGGAAAACATTATTATACATCTTCATTCATATTAATATTATTGTGTCACATAAACATGTATATTTAATATATATTATTATTTTATATGATTATATATATAATAGTCATTGTTATTTTTATACGTTTCGTCATTTTATTAAATTATATGTACTTATACCAATACGATGATGCTCTATACCTTCAGTGGGTGCTCCACAGTATGTTATCATATGCTGTATTATTATGTTTGTATACATGTGCACAAAAGACTGGCGCAATGGTTAGAGCATCCGCCTGCAAGCCGGCAGATCAGATAGTGGTTTCGTTCCCGCTAGGGTTCTGGACCCCTGGAGGTCGGGTCATACCGAAGACTTTAAAAATGGTACATGTTGCCTTCTCACTTGATGTTCAGCGTATGG
>JAODAI010414361.1:0-15028 GCA_027575025.1 Scotoplanes globosa | reverse complement strand
ACCGGAGTGCCCGGAGTAAAACCTCTAGTCGTAGACATGGCCATCCCATTTGCACGTCCGACCGGGGATCGAGCCGGGGTCGCAGTGGTGCAAGGACGTAGCGCTTACCACTACGCCACAGCCTACTCCTTGGATGGCATGGATGTGTGGTAGCAATATCATTTTAATTTCTATATATTTTGAGGCAGTATATAATCAACAAGAATGATAGTTTGGTACTAAATTGATGTGTCAGCATATTGCATAAAAGGTCAATTGACTTTTCACCTGTACCCAAAAATATACACCCACAGAGCAACATTTTGAAGAATAATTATCACAGAAATAGGATGCTGCATGTTTACATAACTAACTTATTAAACTTTTCATTAATATGATTCAGGTGGATAATAGTTTGTAAGAGTATGCTATTTATACTGATGTTATATAGGCAGTACGTGACCTAAATAAAGTTATGGTATATTTATGATACTTTGAAGATATATCCACCATCAAACAGCTAGCATGCCAACATAATTTAATGGACATTCAGTTTGCGGAGCAAAGGGCAGGACCTACCGTGCCTTTAGCCTCATTTCTAGCTTAACTCAATTAAAGTCAATGCACTTGAATAGATTTAAGACTTCATTTCCTCTTGTATTATATAACCTGTGTCCCCAGGGTGGAGTGATCTATAATATGAGCCCTCAGCTAGAGCTTGTCAAATTCACAGTGACAACTTTCAATCCTTTATATATTCAACTGTAGGAGTACAAATAGTGGACATCCAATAGTTGTTATGCACTCAAGAAGGGTATATAATAATATATCCCTTCAAACGATGGGTATATATATATGCAGCCTGTTCCCCTCAACCAGGTCATCCTTAGAGGTGCTATGTGGTCTACATCAGGGCCCCATTGCATAAATACAGATTGTTGTGCCAGGTTCTGCGCCTTGGGGGGTTACATATATATATATATATATATATATATATACACACTAGTTGTAGGTGACATTCATAATATCATCCCTAGGTGGATACAGGGAAGTCTTGGATAATATCATCATAACCAACCATCTTACAGCTAGACTAGAGGATGTTTTTCTTCAGTGTTTTGGGGCCGGTCCCTTGTGTTTCACTTTTGAGAGCTACATCCTAATTCAGAATTGAAGTGCATATCCATGACAATACCCCCCGCTGCTCTCAGATCGGATATGGTTTAATATCAGTACTTAATTTATAATAAATACTGACACAAGTAAGCCCCCCCTTCTTTTCTGAAGGGTTTATACATCCCCCCTTTATCCACCCAGTACATATGCAATAATAAAGCACACATCTAAAATCAGATTGTAACTCCCGACGTCTGCAAAATATCTCTTTACATTAAAACTGAGGCCCACCTTGCAAAGTCCCCATAAACAGCAGGCAGCTGACTGAAAAGATTGTCATTCATTACCATTATGTTAGGATGTACTTGTGTCCTAAACTGTTTAATGTCCTACATACAAAGGATGCTAAACTTATTGGGAAATTGTTTAATAGTGTTCCTGGTGCCAGGCACCTCAAACAGACACATATAAATATATTTATTTCTAGTAGTCTACATCGGTGAACTGCCTCTTAAAGTAAGGCTAGAAATAAAGGACAGTGTATACATCTAGGACCACACATTACATCATCATCTGGCTCTAATTTATAAAAGATGATAAGTGGAAAAGAGGCCACTTTTAGCCATACAGTGGCAGACTATAATACAAGTCGTTGATAGCAGTGCAGTCACACTTTACTATTAGGACCAGAGTTAGTACCTTGCTACTAACAACTTCAGAATAATTATATAGGCCTACATAATACGTACTTGACTATTGAATCAGGTTATAATACTAAAACCGAAACATAAATCATGGAAAAATGTATAAGTACGTTATTTCAAATATTCCTAGTTGATCCTTTCCCCCTATATTATAATATAAGTTTCACATTCTTTAACCCTTTGACTGCCAACTTAATTACAGCAGCGCCAGAAAACCACAATCGCCAGGGGACTGATCATCGCGAGGAGGCAGTGCGTACCAGCGTGTGTCCGACTCGCGTGGCCGCCCACGAACTCAAAAACATTTGCATGACGTCAGGGCATCCATGGCATATTTACAGATTGGCATGCTAAAAAGCCTGGGTGCCTGCGGCCACTTCAACGGGCGCGTGACAATGCCCCTGTTCTCCCTCACACGCTTCTGACAGTCAAGGGGTTAAAAGAGTTAGATATTTTAAAGTCATTCTATCCATGTATGACAATTATACACAATTAGAAAAACACAGAGATTATTCAAGTGTTTTATGACGCTAATACTTCACACGTACGCACGACGGTAATATTAGTCTTTCGTTTCGGTAGATTCACAGCCTGATAATATTATATGTCTCTATATATTATATAGGCCTGTATATGTTTACATGTTTACATGTGTAAAGGTCTTTAACACCCATCATGCGTTGCTATATATAGGCGACCATTGCCCCGGACAAATGTTACTGTGACAATGCAGTCAAAAATTGTCTACCCGCAGACAATGCAACTTTGGATTAATCTTATTATAGTGGCACCTTAATAAAATATTGCAAAACTCCTACCATATGTAAATGACACAATGGTAGAATTATGTGGGGGTTACAGGTATATTCACATTTTCAGAGTATTTTTCACCATATCTAGATGCAATTTTGTGATTTCTGTTTCAAATGTACAAAAGATCCCATTTTGTAACATTTTACGGTATTTTTCACTCATTTTATCACTCATTTGCATATTTATGAGCTAATTTGCATTTTATTGGCTTAATATTTTTAGGACAATTTTATGTGGAAAACTGTTGTGTATAATATAATTGTACATTCTTCTAAAAAATGTGATAAAGTATTGTCACAATATTGCATGTGATTAATCAAACATAACTTGAAAATCAAGTCGGGTATATATAACAGCATGTCTGGGATGTACTTCATGTAGTAGATCTGAAATGACATGCATCCTAATTGGGATATACTGTACCTCAACAAGTAACACACTGACCTAATTCCTAACCATGACCTAATTCCTAACCCTAACCTTGAATTCTGACTCTGAATTGGGATACTTCCTTTCAAGTTGACGGCAGTTCTGCTACATGAAGTATATACCGCCTGTCTACCTTACGCAAGTCAGCATGCTAAGAGTTAAATGAGAGGTAGGTGCATATCCTTTCTCCCCAAATTCCTGGCCACCTGCATGGATAATTATTTGTATGACATATCTTCCATCATTATGTAATTATTTCCAGTAATTGTCTCTTGGCTATAATAAAGTGTTACTGTTTTGTATATCATGTCACTTATATATATATACATTTAAGATACTGAGGCCGGCGCATGTCCCATGCCTAGCCAACCAATCAGCATCCACGTACCAATGAGGGGACAGTATACAGCCCATCATGTGGGATGGAAGACCGGAAGGGATTGAGAAATGGAGGCAAACAAAATGAACAAATTGGTCCATTTAATTAACTTCTATCTCCTCACTGTATGTGTCCCTCCTGACAGCCGCAGTAATTTACACCGTCAATTGAGGCTCATCAAAATAATTCCCATTCTTTCTTTGGTTAGAGCGGTTAGAAATAGGGAGAGGTGATCAGAGCCAGCTTAAGTGGAAATGATTTATTGGACGGCAAGTATGCCAAGGGTATCCTCCAAAGATGATCTATATTGCCAACAATAGATTTCTGTATATTTAACAATTGAGATCGTGACTAGTGGGTGTTTACCGTGATGTCATAGCTGAGGTTCCCTAAATAGCATTCTGTAGCAATTGACATGGCCGGGATATCTCTAGTTCTCGACGCTCGCCACGTATGGCGGACGGACGGCGTGCATTGATTGCATCGCGGGGAAACTAAAATGTAGACAATTTAATTCAGGGTTAGATATTAACAGTAGTCTAGTAAAGCCTATGTCCTAGCTACCAGTACTTCTATGGGCTAACAAAAATACTTCTTTAACGTCTTTAACTTGAATCATCATCATTATTGATAGCCTAGATATCTTTTATGTAATTTGTGTTACGCTAAACTGCTATAGCGTATAATTGTTGCATTAAAACTAAACAGAAGCAATCAGAGGTAGGCAGCAGATATCTTTGGCAGTGTAACTGCAAATTAATTATCGAATAATACAGCATTCCAAATTCCCCGTACCAAATACTGTTTAGACTAGACATTGATTCGTCAGTATCTGGACTACTAGATGTTGGACTAACAGCTAGGTTGTTCAACAGAGACCCTAAAATCTTAAATTATATTCCTGAAATTAGTTAGGAAAGATAATTGAACTATTTTTTCAATTGGAGCAGTTACTGTACCCTTTAGATTTAAAAACCCATGACCTTTCAATCACATTCCAATTAGACTCTATCCATAATACGATTACAACCTTACAGTTTTCAAGCAAAAAATTAACAAAATTGGAGGAAACCCGCCACTTATACTTAACGTCCACAACAAGACGTTGATCACTGGAATATCATTCTTTTCAAATTGAGTTATACTCTCCAGTATATAGGCCAAGGTGTACAAGGCCAGAGGAGGTGGATGCTTTGCCATTCTGGTGAAATCTGATGTATGATCTTCGATGTGATGTACATGTGTGCGTATACACCATCAGGGCCCCAAGACGGTCCCATGTGCCCATGCCTGGCCAGATGTGTGAAGCACTAACCCAATATCAGTTCCTCCCTATAATTGAAGCAGACTGTCTGCCCATGCGTGACAATGCTACAAATGCACTTGTCAACGGCATAAGGGATGCTCCATATCTAAAGCCTTTGGTATGACCCTGAACAGGAACCGACCCAGAAGTGTTTGTGCACTGCAATGATATATTAATAGAATACCACTTCTAATTGCTGTGAGATGGGTTTAAAATGATACCCAGTGGAAACGTGCTGCTATTGGACAACATGCCGGGTCTATCATAAAGTGCACCTTAGTTTAGTGTATAATTAAATGAGTCCAGAGGGGCACATTATGTGTAGTACACTCACATGAAAGGTACCACTGTATAATATCAGTAGTTAACCACTCACAATTCAATCAATGAAATGTCACCGGGGACCGGGGACAATCTAGAGGACCGCATCCCCTGAAGGATAACTTTGTTCTACACCTAGTTACTGGACTGATCTATGTGTTAAAGACTAATTACTTTAGCACCTGTCCGCCAGTTGATATGACACCCATAGCCAATAAATGCCATTAAGTTGATTGAAAATTTGCGTGTGGGGGCTAACAAGCGATCCGATTGATGAGACCGCCATTTATAACAGGCCCGTTACTTTGATGTATCTAGGACACACCTACACGGACATGTGACAGAGTGGGTGGGACCTTTTACAATTGGCTAACCCCTGGTGACCATGATTGTGATGGAAAAGCTTCTGTAACCGGTTTAAAAAGGGAACAGATAATTATCTTTGAGAAAAGAATCATCTTCCTTTAATTTCTGGCTAGAGAAAGTTGTTATATTGGTACGTGGATAGCTTTATTTAGCATTACATTTGCCGATTGGAAGGAAATGCACATATTTCACGTGACAAAATACAACGGCATCATGACATGTAGATGTTTTTAAAGGTGTCGGTCGGAAATGATTGCCATTTCATGAATGTATAGGGACGGCTTAGAGATCCCTTGGAGAATTGGTGAATGTATTTGGGCTAAAATGTGACAGGTGCTACTATTTTCAACCGTAAAAACACGATATATGGTATTTTTATTTTTCCATAAAGGTAGCCGAATGGATTGTGTACACGACCACTGTAATGTGATCTAGGAGTTACTATGGAAAAGAGATTATCAATATGATCTTTAAACACTTTAAAAACTTAAGCTACTGATGAAGCTGCCACTTAACATGTAAATCACTTGTATATAACTTGTGTAAAGTAATGTGCCTCAATGAAAAATGAGCATTCAACCATTATTGAAAGCTACATTCTAAAATGCAGGTCTGCTGTGAACATGGAGGATGCATGGATCCCTGGGCAGCTGCACAATATACATGCCCCATCATCTATATTATTGAACCGTGTAGGCTACCCCCCCCCCCCCCAGGAAACAAACTTACTACAATTCAATGCAACAAAAAGTACTTCATAATTACAGAAGATAGCATTTAAGTTTTAATCAAGTCAATAAACATTCAGAAAATCTAAATTCCTTGATGGCAAATTTGCAATGAATTGAATAATAACAGTATATTAACCTATTTATAAATCAAAGTAAACATAGTTAGACCTCTAAATGTGACGGACTACAACGAATCAGGGTAAAGTATTTGGGGAGGAATTGAGATCTTGGTTATATTATGATAAAATAATTTTAGCCCACTGATAAAACTTTACCATATCACTCTAGCTGAGCTTCAGTCAGCCACATGGGACTGGCCAGCTTAATTCTGCAGATTTCAGTAGTGTGATACTCTATAATTTGGGACTATTTTACAATTTTTTTGAAAAATTACCTAGAAGAAAAGTCTCTGAATCTGAGATCAATCTTTCGTAAACTCAAAATAATATTTGTTTTTGTGTCTCATTTCTCGGCAAATCTTGCTCATTTTCCAACAAAAGTCACATGTATTCGATACTAAATCTGCCAATAATTACGTTTGTGGTGCTTAAATTGACATTATATTGTAGATAATAACATTTTAGAATGTGTATCCAGTTATTCTAGTAGTAAATTACCGCTGATTAGGCAGCCATGGTCATAGGTAATATCGCCCACCGCTGAAACTAGGCGGTCGGAAAATTACAGTTTTTACCACTGACCATTGGCCGATCGGCCAATGCTAATAGTACATTTACCGGTGGACGAATATTGTAATGAATTAATGATTCTACAGTTTGATATTGGGGAAATTGGGTATTGGCTGAAAAATCTCTTGTAGAATGATGAACCTCATATCTGAGAAATGTGTGCTTTGAAATATACCTACACATGACGCCCTAGCCTGCCTAATGGGAATGTGAGTCTTGAGTACCCTCAATTCAAACACTGGTCTTTTTAAAGCCTCTATAATCTCCTGTGTTGTTTGTCGTTGAACCAAAATCGATGCTGGATGGCGTTAATAGCTTCATGATTGGATTAACTTGTACATGCACCATTGTACTCGCATCACTGCACTCACAACATAACTGCACTGTGTAGAATGCCCACATGCTGTAGGCCTATACATTGGAAACTCTAGCATTATGATATGCAGTGTGTTATATCTTGCATTAATTGTTAAAGGGATTGGAAAGTTTTTAAGTAATGTTAGTTGATATTATAGAGAAGAATGTTTCAAAGTAGAGTAAAATCAGCCATTCCGTTCTCAATATATTGCTGTTTGAAGTTTTCAGTTTCAAAGCGCCATTTAATTAAGGAACGTCTTTATCAAGACTAAAGTGATGTAGGGTCCTTACAACTAACTAATATACAGATATAGCCTGGTAAATGGCTTGTAGATACGTTTTCTCGAAAATTTAAAGTCTGACAACGTTCAAACTTGGCATGAAGGTTGACCCAATGCATACAATACATATGTTATATTGGTTCAGGTCAAAGGTCATTTGAGGTCAAACACTGAACACATAGATTTAGTGTTTGACCTTTGGCCTTGACCAAAAATAACACAAGTCTTGTATGCATTGGGCAAGTTTGAACATTGTCTTACTTTAACTTTTTGAGAAAACGTATTTACAAGCTGCATTTACCAGGCTATATCTGCACTTTAGTTGTAAGGACCCTATGTCACTTTAGTCTTGATAAAGACGTTCTTTAATTAAATAGTGTTTTGAAACTGAAAACTTTAAACATCAATATATTGACAACGAAATGGCTGATTTGACTCTACTTTGAAGCATTTTGTAGGTAATTTTCTGCTCTTTAATATCAACTAAAATTATTTACAAACTTTCCAATCCCTTTAACAAACCGATTCACAGTCCATATAAACCACTGCTAATGTCAACTATACAATGGAATGAATTTGAAGAGAACTTCGTTGGACATATTTCTTTTAGGAATCCCAGGGCGCCATGCAGAAAATGTACTTATGCTTTCCACATAA
Organism: Scotoplanes globosa; assembly: GCA_027575025.1. NCBI lineage: Eukaryota > Metazoa > Echinodermata > Holothuroidea > Elasipodida > Elpidiidae > Scotoplanes > Scotoplanes globosa. The sequence goes on along the minus strand of JAODAI010414361.1, from coordinate 6,900 downwards.
CATATCCCCCCCCCTTTTTATAATAATACAAACAGTTGTTATTTTATAAAAAAATATTATTTCACTAATATTTAAATAAGTGGATAATTTGCGTCTTTAAGACGTTCAACGTTTTCGTCAGAGCATGCCGCATATATATCAAGCAGTTAAACTTTAAAAAAACGTCAATACTGTTCAAAATACCAGCTGAAAATGTGCAGCCCAGTATAATCATGACAACCACTTCAGCAACCAGACAACCTTGTTTTGAGAAGTTGTTACCTTTGCCCAACAGTGCTAAATCATCTATCATCCTTGATAGCTCTAAATTAGAATTGATATTCTGTTGCCATGGCAGACACTCCAAACTTCAGCAGGTATAAGCTTACTTACTCCTTTCTCTCAACTAGATATAGATATAATATTCTCTGTTTGTGTTATTGAACTTGAGAAAACTTGCACAACTGACTGACCTCCAGGGTAAATTGAATTTAACCCGCCAAGGAGCATGGCTCAGAGTACACCTCACCCTACATAATTGTCCTCGCAGGAAGTTTGAGCTGGCATTATAAGAATCTGGTGGATTATGAAGCGTAATTTAGCCCCTTCGTTACAGAACGACACCAAATAATTCAAACTTGCCAAAAAGGATCTCGATTTTCATGGCCCCGGGAAATGTCTCTCTACTGGAGTTAATATAATCACTTTTTGTGATATTGATATCCGCTGTCATATTAGGGGTGGCTGTAATTGGTAAGTAATTGGTATACAGCCAACTTGGTTTAGAGCTTCGCTACGGCAGCCAGCTTCAGTACACTCACAGACCTGTAACAACAGTAACATGTCAGCAGTAACTTGTCAATTGTAGTCTTGCCCAGGGGTAGTCGGAGGGGTAGTGTGCAGGACTACTTGCATTTAATGAATAACCATTTTGAAGACATAATGTCAATGAGAGGTAGTTACACATATAATACAAACTAATTGTTTTCAATGAAGAATGATATAAAATTTATTTACATCTTCATATGCAATGAAGTTGTGTCTTGTCTCTTCCCTTGCGGGGTTTAGACGGTGCCTTACTTACGCAACCGTGGCTTTTCAGAAGCTGGTGTAGGCCTTAGTGATCGTATGACCTTCAGGACGTCAACCTATGGCACTCGGTGGACCAAGGTGGCTACATAGCAATCGGGATAAAGTACCTTGCTCAAGGATACACGCCGCACGTGCGAGGCAACCAACATCAGCGCGGATATTCGAACCCGTGATCTCACAATCACAAGCCCCTACCACTGGGCTATCTTGACTTCTCTGTCTCTACTGGACTATCTCCATGAGCACAATATACAATTAATATATAACTACTATACATGCAAGAAATCAAGAATGATTGGTTGATTTTACTGATTTTTTATAAATAACATACCTCAGATGTTTTTGTTCCAATTACAACATTTTATATGCCTATGTTTTTAGAAGCCAGATGCAATGTTGGTGCAGCTAAGAAAAAAGTGAACAAAACTTTAAAACATATTAAAAACTGTATTTCACACTTTCATTTATTTTCTGAACCGAGTAGAGCAGCTCGTTTAGATATGCTAGGCCTGGGCAAAGAATTAAGGATTAGTTTCAACTTAATCTGACCATTCAGCTGAGTTTTCAACTCTTCACTCATGTATTGATGCTTTCTTATATTATATTAGACGCCACATTAAATTAAAAGCCACAATCTGAAACGTATGGTTCTGATTCTTACATGACATACAGAGAGTGGTGATTACATTGTTACATATAGTATAGGCAACTAGCACATGACATGGTGCTATTTAATGAAACGAGATCATTCCTGCGGGAACAGCGGAGTCAATTTTTTTATTACTATATTCAAACCAAGGGTAATTTGCATATTGAGAACATTTTAGAAAACGGAAATTGATTGCTCTCCAAATTGTCATTCCTACATAATCAACATCGATCTTCGCAATCCAACCTCAAAATTTAGAAAATGTAACAGAAAGTGACGTACAATTGTGATTTTCGATATATGTAAATTACTCTCGATTCGACTGATAAAAGAAATTAGCGTACAGTACTGTTTACACAGAGGATGACTGATTTTTATTTATATATAGTATTATTAAGCCAAAATTATTGATTGGCCTATCACATCTATGGAAATTGGCAACAAAATCTTCAGAATTTAATTTTACTGTGAATACATGGTATGGTGTGACGTTATTACGATTCCGAGACCAATGACCAGAGGTGAGCTGGCACAGCGGTAGCTAGAGGGCTCGACTTGCAACAAGGAGGCCCGAGTTTGAATCCTGCCAGGTTCGTTTCAGGTTCTTCGCCAAAAAATGTGAATTATGATTGTAGCCTTTTGGAAAGTGGCGAAAGACTGATGTGCACTCTTGTCCAAATGGTGGTCCCTGGGTAGGATCACTCATACCTACCTCAACATATCTGGTCAATCACCTTAGATGACCATCCAATATCACATCTGATAGCGTCGTGTATTCTGAATGCTATCAGTTGATATAGTATGTTAGTATTTACTTTCTTTACCTTGATACAACCATGGAGCTGGCATACATGGTACAACTCAGACATTGGAATGTCTCAAGACCTTGGAATTAATGTTGTTTATCTTACTGTAATGGTAGCCTTTTCAGTAGGGACATGTACATTCCAGCGAAGGTGTGCTGTACTATTATAAGTCAGGGTTGATGATAACAGACAATAAAGTCAAATTTCAGAAGTTTTCTTCACATTTACAATAGAAATCGGTCGGGAAATCGGTACAGCTAAGTATAATTGCAATGTTACCTTTTATATTCTCCGAAAACCAATATCCATGATTTTTGCCCATAAGGCCCGGTAAATAAAATTACGTTGGTGATATATATTGCTACAACCAACAGACCTATCGGCAATTAGCTATGACATTAGGAAACCGTTTATATTTCCAGTCTGTACAAGCAACAATTTTAATTTGAGCAATGTTTCAAAAGAATTTAAGACTTTGAGAGATACAAGTTTGTTTTTCTTTAAAACATCTTTCCTATGGAATTGGGTAAACTTTTTCGAACATTGAACTGAGCCGGATCCAGGAATGACATGGGGCCAAATTATCATGTGATGTAATGAAAACTTGCTTCTATCTGCTCATATAAACAGCACACGCTCCTACAGTGTGTAAATACCGTTCAGAAAAACTATATTTATTTCAGAAAAACTATATTTATTTCTTAAAATTATCATAAATTCAAAATTACACATGCTATAAGTATAAAGTTGGGGCGAACAGATTTATTTAATGAATAGGTTTCCTGTCCCTTTTCTAACGAAGTGGTTATATAAGCCCCAAAACCTTTGATATACCAGTTAGAGCCACTGAAATATTTAGAATCTTAAACTAAAATGCTTGCCAAATGTATCTCAAAATTTCATAAAACTGAGTTGAGTGATCATTATATTTTGTTAAAGTTTGGAAAGTTTTTCAGGTCATATACGTAAAACGACGAAAAATTGGCATATTTTATGAATATTTAATTTTCAAACCGCGTCACCAATTCAAAACTGTTAACTCTGTGAAATTGGGGCGAACGGTTTTGAAGAAATTGAATATTAATCTTTCGATTGATACAAGTTTAAATATAATCTGTGGAAAATTGAGTGATCATTATTTCTTTAACAATAATGTCAAAATCAGTTTTTGTTGGATATATTAACAAGGGTTCCTGTATTGTTTATAAATAACTCCATAATGATAGGCACAAGCAGTTATTGTTTTCAAAATAACATGTGAACTACACTGCTGCAGGCGAGATTAGGCCTAAATTGCAAAATTATGGCCCAAAGTTTTCATTATGAAGGTGCGTAAGTAAATCTAATAGAGGGGAATATTTTTTTAGCTGTCTTGATTCACCTACATTAGTACTATGGATCGGCACAGCAGCAGGCTGGACTGAATCGCCACACAATAGATATTTGGGATTGTGCCAGCTGTCAGCATGTGTGACAATCTATACCAGTCTACCCTACCGATAAGGCAGGCAGGGCCGACAGGGCTGTAGGTCGGAAAGAAAATAAACCGTCCCAAACAAAGGAGTGTTTATTTCGCCCTCTTGATTTAGCCACCTGACCGACAACTGGATGGACTGAATCGCCATACACAAAATGTGTGCAAGGCTGAATGGATCGAGGGGAGGAAATAGACCCTCCCAAATAGGCGATCAAATCCTACAATCGAAGCTTAGGCTTTGATTAATTAAAGCCGGCCTGATGATGTACATAGTTGACACGCAGTCGGACCTGTCACTGTAGCCAGGGATATCCCTGATGTAGCCAAGATCATGCCCCGAGTCTACACGCTATGGACACTTGGCTGGGGAGGCTGTCACATTCCAGATAAAGAGATTATCATCAGTGACCATTTAGAATGACAACAGCGGAACATAACATTCCAATAGGATCAACTCACATTTGTCTTGTAGTTGATGTTTATCCAAACAGTTGTTATCTCACCTATAATTACCCCCCTGTCTCTCACCCTCCCTAGATGCTTTGGGATATAGTCTCCATCTTGTTGTTATTATATAAATTCCATCAAGTGTTCCCATTTGTTGACTGCAGCAGATTTAATACTTTATCAGGGGAAGCCATCAATAATTCAGTGGAACAACAAGCTCCTATTCCTGGCTTTTATGAGGCTTTTATAGCCTCTGGTGCGTGATAGTGTAACTTTATCTCCCATTCAGGGCGCTAATGGCCACAGTCGCTAATGTACTCACATTTGGCACCACTATAGCTCAAAATGAGCAGATCTACAAATAAACCAGTGCAAATTATTGTTATGATCCATCCAAAATTGTCATTATATATAGGCCTATATATATATATATTTCTGTCTCTTGCAAATAAACAAGATGGTGGGTGGGATGTTCGTATAAAAAGAAAAAGGAACATAGGAATGAATGCCAGCACGTATATCTAGATAAATGTATCTATACATAGTGATGTATACTTGACATAGTGATGTATACTTAACGGCACATCAATGTATCTATACATAGTGATGTATACTTGACATAGTATGTATACTTAACGGCACATCAATGTATCTATATACATAGTGATGTATACTTGACATAGTATGTATACTTAGCGGCACATCAACGCAACATAGATTGATACATGATTTACGGCACATCTGTCAACAAAACCCATTATGTTGATGCATGCTTCCAACAGCGGTGTCAGGATGTCCCCCGAGAGGGGGGAGACCTCCCACATCGGGGGGAGGCACTTTCCAATTTTTTATAGTTATATCATAAATGGCCTACAGTATATTAAAATTAAACAGGAAATTTTGAACTGTCAATTTATGCATTGTTGGAAAAAAAGGCTTTGTAAAAGGCTCATATCACAAATATAAGTACTATTTGTATCCCTCTGTCAAGGAAGCAATCTCATATTCAGGAGAGTCTATAGCACCCATTGGTTTAAATACCAGCACATCAAAACAACATAGATAGATGGATGCATGCGCAACGGTACATCACTACAACAAATATATAGAGTGGCTAGATTGATGCATGCTTAAAGGGCACATACACCTTGTAAATAATGTTCGTTGATATTATAGAGCAGGAAATTATCTACAAAATGCTTCAAACTAGATTCAAATCGGCCATCCCATTCTCAATATATTGATGTTTGAAGTTTTCAATTTTAGAACGCCACTTTTTAAACCGTCTTTTTCAAGACTATTGTGACGCATGGTCCTATATTACAACTAAAGTACAGATATAGTCGGATAAATGGCTTGTAAATATGTTTTCTCGAAAATTTAAGGTCCGTTAGTGTTCAAACTTGGTATGAAGGTTGACCCCAATGCATACAAGACTTGTGTAATTTTTGGCGGAGGTCAAAGGTCATTTGAGTTCAAACACTGAACAGCCTTTGCTATATCAGTTAGAGCCACTGGAGTAGGACATTGATGTAATGGCCAAAGATCAGTAGAATTTAACATACCCCATTAAAATCACTGTGAAATTTCATTTCTGTTAAAATGTGAGTAAGATAGTGCAAATTACTTTCGTCTAAATAAATTTGAATTTCGCAATACGTCATTTACTATTCTGAATTTTCTTCAAAAAATCTTCAAATCAGCTTCAACTGTATCGTATGCACATGTGCTTAAAGTGCTGGTTGAGTTGTATATCATTTACAAATTAAATATATACAAATAGTTATTAAATGTAGATGAAATGTTCACATGGCAGGTGACAAAACACATACCATGATGTCAAAAACAATATGTGGCAAGCATGATAAAAGAAAAGTACTTTTAACAAGGCACACTCAATTAACAGCATGAGATGTTGGTGTTACGTGCAAAACTTGAAATAACTATATTTGAAATAAAGTGTCAACGCCATTAATCAACACTCCTAGCTGATAGCTCTTACCAAGTTGGTGTTGCATGGAACTTTGAAATAAAGTTGATAGTGCCTCTAGCCCTTCGGATTTGTGGGGGGGGGGGTATAATTGGCATTTAGTTTTAAACAATTATAGTACAGTAAGCTATGCGAGCATATTGTTAATGGAGAACTATACATCAATGCAGAGATAACATATGTTTGAGAATTGATTGGCTGACGACAACCTGATTCTACTCAAGTCTGCAAATTATAGCTCATTATTGATGGATCAGTTAGGTCTCCTGATCAATTTCAATGCAGAGATTATACAACAGGCGCGGATCCAGGAATTTTCGCAGGGGGGGGGGGTCCAAGATATTTTGAAAACTGAAGTGTCCTTAGATTATCTTTCAAAAATCAAAAATCGGAACATGATATATAACGAATCTCTCAAATAATGTAAAATAAATACAATGTAAAACAGGCTTACGTTTCC
>JAODAI010413251.1:0-15033 GCA_027575025.1 Scotoplanes globosa | reverse complement strand
TAACGATCTCTGAGTATTGACCAACATAGGGAAGCTTATAATAACGGGGTTCAACCTTATCCTTATTAATACTAGTCGGACCTTGGTTCGGCCTATATTGATTGATATATATATATGTATATATACATTACAATTAATTAATATATATATACATTACAGCTCCGAATAGACCACACATATTTTCCACCAGAAACATCCATATCCTGGACCATTATGTGCCATTTTGTACGGCGCTTCGCACAGAATAAACAAGTTTGCACGGCATAGTTCAACATAATTCACGTACACTCAACCATTTGCTCGACTAGTATTATGTGCCATAATTAACAGATATTCATAATTCGACATAATTCACGTACACTCACCCATTTCCTAATAATGTTTTATTAGTAACAAATGTTAGTAAACATCAGGATTTCCACACAAATCACCCATTTCCCCCTACTGTTGTATGCCACAAATCACAATGAACTTTGTGGTTTGTTCTAAAACCATGCTGCGAGTTACTGATTAAGGAATAAATATCCCAGAACTGCACTATAGCGTAACTAATAATAGACTCCACAATATTACATACCACACTGTTAAGTCTAACCGGTCTATATATAGTTACTAACTAACTATAGTTACTAACTATAGTTACTAGACTGACTATGACCCCCCCCCCCCTTTTTACAAATAAGAGTGACATTGGCATACTTCCAATCTCCCGGAACGACACCCTCATCCATAGAACGTTGAAAAACTATGCTAAGCGGATCAGAAAAACATATTGCGAAAGTTCTTAGCAAAAAAGCTGAACATTGTCAGGCCCACTGATAAGCCTTATACTGACTAATAAAACTCAAATCTTGGATATACAATATAGCTGCAAAAAAATGACTGACACTACAGAAAACGGACAAATATTAACCGTGAAACCAGCTAAATCAGGATCCTCGTTCTGCAAAACAGAAGCAAAAGCAGTCATGCCCTGATTATTACTAAGTGTATTTGTGACTGAATTTCTAAGAAAATCAGCAACATCCTTAGCACTCTGTATAGACATGCCTACCCATAAACACCTTAGGATTATCTTTAACATTATTAGGGAGATATTACTCAAACCTAAACTTAGTAATTCAGATAAACAGCCCAACAGACTTAAATTTGTTCTTAAACCAGTAACAAGAATATCAGAAGATCTATTAGACTTAAACAGTCGCTTACTGGTAATTATAATCATATGTTTTCACCCAGGCAGGTATACGTTGCCTGCTGCGTTTAATGTGCTTAGGAACAAAGTTTTCACCTATATGATCGACTACTGTGATAAAGTATCTCTAGCAATCAGAAACATTAAGGCCATGAAAACAATTATCCCAGTCAATATTTCTAAAATAGGCAGCAATTCCACCAACATCCAACTTAATGGGGAACAACCTCAGTACTACCTAGAAGCAAATAGGCCAACGTTTTCTTTTGTAGTATATTACATAGGTTTGATAGGAAGTTTCGCTGCATATGATTGTTGGGTTGAATCTGTTCCTAAAGTAGTCGTGTTCTGAGTTTGATTTTCAATATCGGGATTTTCCTTCAGTTTCCGTATATTATATAGTGGAATCTAAAGTTTTATTTTCAATATCGGGATTTTTCCTCCAGTTTTCGTATATTATAGTGGAATCTAAAGTTTGATTTTCAATATCTGGATTTGTTCTCTAGTTTTCGTAAAATCAGTCGAACAAAATCGAATAAGTTCAATATATCTGTTACCTACCTCAGAGCTGCACTAAATACTGCAGAAGTGAAAAGTCCGGGCAAACCCGGAAAATCTCCGAATAAATCCAGGACAAAATAGGGCATCAGCTGCAGGAAGGAAAACATATTTAATATTTATGAGATTTGTATAATTGTTCTTGAATACAAAAATAAACCACAATGTAGTTAATTTCAACAACCATGATGTTTATGTGGCTATATCAGCCTGGAAAGCCTATTTAATTTTACGACGCTACGCGACCCCGAAGTGGTCATAGGTAAATAATTATTCGACTTATATTACAGTCCCTATAGTCTAACTTAGTTTATCACGTCATAAAATGGGATGAAATATCAGCCTAAGGAACATGGATCAACATCCTCTTCATTGTTTTGTGCTTCACGGTACGTATGTTATGGGTTTCCATGTGGTTGGACCATTCTGCATAGCCATGAACCCATTTGTCACCCTATGTTCAATTGAATTAACACTTTTTCAATAGAATACATGATCATAAATTATACATCATTATACATACAACAATATCTCTCTCTACCTCATGAATCCATAAGAAGCGGTGAGGAAGAAAATACTAACTGACAACCGCATCATTGGCCAAAGCCCTTCACCTCCCTCTATCCGTAGCCATGACCCTCCAAACACCATCACCTTCAGCCGTCCTAAAATCCCTCTCAATACCGCCATTCCATCTCAGACGAGGTCTCCCCCTACATCTTCTACCAACCTCCACATATGACATCGCCCTTTCGGGAGTCGACCTTCATCCATACGCTCAACATGACGAGTCCACCTCATGCGACCCCTATCACCCTCTCTGTAAGACTCCTATTCAACCCAATCTCCTCCCGAATATCTCCAACCGACCCTATCCACCCGCTTAGCCCCGTAATCTTTCTCATCCAACTATTTTCCCATATTTGCATACATGCCAGGTTAACATATGTACCCAAACCTTCCCTTTTAATTTCTTAGAAATGTGTATCTGACAAAAAATCTCCATGTTTCTCCAGGCCAGAGCCCCGGAATGGGTCCTTTTACGCACCTCCCCACCAGACCGCCCATCCCCAGAAATCATTCCCCCATATACGCAAAACTATCCCTCTGCTTAGTACCTTTTGCAGCAAGGATTACACCCAACTCATGTCGTTGCATGCCAACTGATAAAACCTCTCTCTTATCCAGGCTCATGCGCAACCCATACCTCTCAAATAAACCCTTCCATTCTTCCAGCACATCCTGCAACTCATGCCTACTATCCATAAATATTGCTAGGTCATCAGCATATAACAGTTTTTCAGTACATTCTTCGTACTGACTTTCCTGATAATCACTTCCATTACAACAATGAAAAGAAGTGGACTGAGGACACTACCCTGTCTAAGCCCAATATTAACCCAAAACTCTTCTGACATCCCCTAACCAACCAGGACCCTACGCATTGTACCTGCATAAAGGCCCCCACTATCATAACTTCTGTTTCAGGAACACCCATCCACCTTGACGTAGACATAACTAATTTTCTAGGAACCGTATCATAGGCATTCAGGCTTCTCCAAGTCTACAAAACCCAATGCCATACCCCCTTTCACCTCCAATTTATTTTCCACCAGCTACATAAGTGACAACAGCCCATCACTTGTCCCTCGTCCCTTACGAAAGCCCTGCTGTTCTTTCCAGATCCCCGTATCAACTCTAACCCTAATTTTAATATCCAAAATCCTTTCCAAAAGCCTAGAAATCTGTCCTAACAGTATGATACCCCGATACTTTCTACTTCTACTTCTATAATGATACTCTTTAAAGTCCGAAAACATCACAAGGAGGACACGATTGCAATATCAAAGAATATGATACCACCATGTCTCAAAAAATAATAATAATGCATGGCGGTGTCTGACACCTCCTGGAATATTTCCTGGGTCATGAACATCACCTTTTTGCATGGGTTGCGTATGAGCCTGGATAAGACCGAGGTTTTATCAGTGGGCATGCAACGACAGGAGTTGGATATAACCCTTGCTGATAAATGTATTAAGTAGAGGGATAGTGTTGCATATTTGAGGGGAATGATTTCTGGGGGTGGGCTGTCTGATTAGGAGGTGCGTAAAAGGATCAAGTCGGGACCTCTGGCCTCGACAAATGTGGAGGGGATTATGTCAGACATATTTCTAGGAAATTTAAAGGGAAGATATTGAGTACATGTGCTATCCCTGCATGTATTTATGGGCTTGATACAGGGGCTCAACAACAGCGACTCCAAATATGCGAAAATAATTGGATGAGAATGATTTCAGGGGTTAAGCGGGTGGATAGGATGAGGTTGGATGATATGTGGGAGGAGAGTGGGATGAATGAGAGTCATACAGCGAGGGTGATAAAGGGGACGCATGAGATAGGTTGGTCGTGTTGAATGTATGAATGAAGGGCGACTCCCCAAAATGGCGATGTCACATGCGGAGGTTGGCAGAAGAGGTACGGGAGACCTCGTCTGAGATGGAAGGACTGTGTTGAGAGGGATTTTAGGAGGGCTGGAGATGATGGATATTGAAGGGTCGTGGTTACGGATAGAGGGAGTGGAGGCTTTGGTCAACGGTGCGGCTGTTAGTTAGTATTTTCTTCCTCACTTCTTTTAGAGATTCACGAGGTAGATATATATATATATATATATATGTATACCATTGATATATATGTATTGATACATATGATATATATGTATATCAAATTAAAAGATCTGCAATAAACTTCACACAACAAAGGATACGTCATGCAAAAGAGCGCACTGGTTAGAGGGTAAAGAAAGACATTTCTAAAAAAATCATCATAGAAATATCCTAAAAAATGTTTTATCTACTGATCAGTTAGCTCATTTGCCAGTACAATGTCATTTTGGGGCACGTGCAATCGCAATGTCGGGAGTTCGAATCTGGAGTGATGATGATTATATTGAAGTGGCTCTAACTGGTATATCAAAGGCTTTGAGTGGCTCGTGTAACTTTTGCGTTGACAATCCAATCAATCAATCCACTTGAACCGGGTTTGACAGAAGTCCTGTCAGACGATAGTAAGGGGATTTTAAGCCAACAAATTATTGCACAATGCTTCGCTTAGATAATTTAATGGATATTTGTGAAGACTGCTCCCATAGCCCCTCTACATATAAATAGTTGACGGACTAAAGGGAACTTTATTAAGATTACGAGCAAAATAATCACCTGATCTGTCTGGCTGATGAAGCCGGCGGTGTACGGGTCACAGTTGACATAGTATGCATACATTACCACACCAGACAAGCAGGCTACTGATACAACCATAACCATACCACAGATAGCAAGACCGATTGCCCTGTAGAAGGAGAGAACATAATCAGATAAATAAATAACTTACATAATTAAATATTGGTAGTATAATTATGTACCCAACAATTATGAAATAAATGAAATACATTTTTATTTATTAAGTCACGTGCATTGTCTTTTGAAATAGTCTGTATTCAGCAACCTTGTGTGGTATAAAAAATGCCCAAAACGCGGCTGCATTTTGGGTTGCAGTAGAGAGATGATGCTGAGATGGTGTTACTTGTCTACTAATTAACTTACATCTGCTCAAAATCCGGGAACGCATTATTAAAAATACTTCATTTCATTTATTTATTTGTTTCTCACAATGTACATATATTCATGATTTGATGGTATACATATATAATGTAATACTTGTGAAGGAAGTTACTGAAAAACCTCAATACGCTTGACAAGCAGACCACTCCCTGTCTCAATATAAAGTATAACTAAACTAACATATAATCATTTTGAAAGAAATATAAATTAACATACTAACAAAACAAAACAAAATATTTTTGTCTTAATACTTATTGAAGTAATATCTATGAATGTTTCTTTTAAATGAATGAATAGTGAGTTGAGATGTAATATTATTCGTTCGTCCTTCTTACTAGAAGATAACCATCTTCATCATTATAATCGTCATCCAAATGTCATATTTGGTGTGTTCGAAGGCGGCTAATCAGACCAATCGGAGTCTTGACATTTATGGTACAGCATTGACAGGATAACAGGTCGGCGTGGTATCAGTATGTAGAGCTGGTGGAGTTACGGGCCTTGCTCAGTGGTGAGCGTTTGTTCTTCAGTTTACATCTTCAATACGCCGAGCTTCATACAATGTTGCTCCCCTGCTAATCGCACCACGCCATACTGTGCAGTTAATGGCAATAGTTTCCCAAGAAGTATGGTCAATGCCAAAGTCTTTCATCAATATCTGTATAGTGTCCTTAAAGTGTTTCTTCTGTGTTCCATTTCTCAATTCACCAAAGAAGATATGCTTGGGTAGTCTATTTTCTCGAGGATTTCAGTGTCGGGAACCTTATCTTGCCATTTTACTCGTAGCAGCTTTCTCGGAAAACACAGATGGAAACGGCTGAGCTTCTTGGAATATCTTTGATATGTTGAAATGTTGAAATAAAAAATAAAATAAAAAAGATACACAGTCCAGGTCTTGCAAGCATAAAGCAGGGCAATGAGTACGATAGCACTATGAAGCTTGAGTTTGGTTGAGAGACTCACGCCCGAACGATCCCATACCGAGGAGCGCAGACGTACAAAAGCGGAACTGGCCTTAGAAATTCGAGCATCTGTTTCATCATCTATATGGACACATCAAGATAATGTACTTCCCATGTAGGTGAACTTGTCAACAGTTTTCAGATTTTGCTCATTCACGGTAAGGAGTGTTTCGTGATATGGCTTCCCTGAAGTTGGTTGGTGCATCACTTCGGTCTTTTTTATACTGATAGTGAGTCAGAAGTCGTTACAAGCACTAGAGAAGAGAGCCATACAGTATTGAATAGCTTCAGCAGTTTCAGTGTTTAGGGCACAATCATCAGCGAAGAGGAAGTCGCGGAGCCTATCGAAATATACATTCGTTTTGGCTTGAAGACGTCGCAAGTCCTGTTTCTAATATATACGCCGGGGTCGGCGTCCTGAAAGGTAATGTCAACATAGCAGAGAGCTTAAAGCTGAACATAGTTTATGCCAAAACACAACCTGGTTTACTCTATTGTTGACTTTAAACTGGTTGGATGGAAGAGACACCGTCGTCAAGAACTTGAACCTGCATGTCATCATGGAATTGTCGAACTAGGTTGATGAAAAGGGCCGGGCATCTGATCTTGCTCATGATCTTCCAGAATCCTTCACGACTGACCGTGTCAGATGCTTTTGTTAGGTCAACGAAAGTAGTATAAAGATATTTTTTGTTTTTGGCATTTCTCCTGTAGTTGACGGGTAGCAAAAATAGTGTCATTTGTTCCTCGTTCTTTCCAGAAGCCACACTGATTCTCTGGTAATCGACCTTACTCGAAATGTTGGTTGAGGCGGGTGAGGAGTATTGTAGCCAATATCCCTACGATACACAATAATAAGATCCCTTTGTGGTTGTCACATGCTTGCTTGTCACCCTTGCGTTTATATAGGTGGATGATGGATGTATCTTTGAAGTATTGAGGCACAACTCCCAGTATCCGTACCTGCTGGAAAAATGCAAATTGTTTGTTATGTAGCAGTAGACCTATATGCTTATATATTTCAGCTGGTATTGCATCAGCTCCTGGGTTTTTTCCACTAGACAGTTGTTTGATGGCTTAAGAATTTCAGGTAAGTCGTGTGGATTGTCCATATTGTGATTAGTGTCAATATGGGGTAATCTGATGATGGTTGCTTCGTTTATATGAGAAGGCCTGTTCAGTACGGCTTCGAAATGTTCTACTCATCTATCGAGAATGTGTGATTTGTCCGTTATAAGAGATGTCCCATCAGCACAGAGTAGAGGGGATAACTGACAGGCTGTGGTCCGTACACCATCTTGATGGAGTCGTAAACACGTTTCATATCGTTCGTGTCCACATAGTGTTAGATTTCGCCTACTTTCTGGCTTGACCAAGTATTTTGCATGTCACGTAGATTATGTTGGATAGCATTTCGAGTCTTGTTGAATGCGGATTTCCTTGCCGGACATTGGACATCGAGGTAAGCGCGATGTAGTCTGCGTTTCTCATCTAGCAATTTCGAAATTTCATCATTGTTTTCGTCGAACCAATCTTGATATTTGCGTATTCTGCGACCAAGGCTTTTGAGTGATGAAGCACAGTATCACGAAAGGAAGATCATCTTTCTTCAATACAATCAGTATTGTAGATATATTGGCATCTCTTTTCAAGTTCATCCGCAAAGGATGTGCAGGTGTGAGGATTCTTCAGTTTTTATGCATCCAGTCGCTTGGGGGTTTTACATCCCTGTGGGCGGCGCTTGGGGAAAGTAGCAGTTTCATCTTTGTAATAATGAGTCGATTGTCGGTCCAGCAATCAGCACCACACATAGACTTGGTCACTCGTATATTCTGTCTGTCTCTTTTCCTCACAATAACGTAATCGATATTGTGTCAGTGTTTGGATCGAAGATGCATCCACGATGTCTTGTTGCGAGGTGGAAGACGAAATAGTGTGTCAGTAATGAGAAGTTCATCCTCACAGTAAAACTGCGGCAGCAATAGATCATTGATGTTACATTTGCCGGTACCATTCATGCCGCTAACATTCTCCCAAGTTTGATGGTCGGTACCCACTCGAGCATTGAAGTTGCCGAGAATGATGAGTTTGTCAGCTGTTGAAACTACTGTAACTAACGTTTGAAGATCTTTATAAAACTTGTCTTTAATATCATCGGGATTGGTCATGGTGGGGGCATAACTGCTGATCATAGTGGCATTTTTCTTCCCTGTGAGCAATATGTTTAGGATCGTGAGTCGGTCGTTGATACCTGGTGGGAGGCTCGACAGCTTAGTGACAAGTTCGTTTTTAATGGCGAAAACAACACCAGCTTCACAACGTTCTTCTCTACTTCGTCCACCCCAGAAGAATGTATACCCTGCTCCTACTTCTTGTCGTTGTCCTTCTTCGGCTAAGCATGTTTCGCTTAAAGCAGCAATGTCGATGTTATATCTGGCCAATTCCGTACATACTAGGGCTGTTCTCCACTCTGAACGATCAGCTCGACTATTATCCATTAGAGTGCGCACATTCCAAGCGCCGAAGGTAAAAGGTTTCAGTTTAATAGTCTTGTTCTTACCGCTGGTAAGGGAGCCCCACTAGCCGCGGCCAGATATCCGTGGTAATGCGAAGCAGGCAATGTTTGTGGCACCTTTTCTAGTCCTCGCCTCATGCTATGGAGGTGAGCAGTGCGATCCTAAAGAGGGCTGCTCAGTAACTCAGGGGGCTGTCGAATCTAACCCCTGTCTCGAATCCAGAAAGAGACTACCATATGGCTGGAGTCGCCTGTGTGCGGATACGCATCTACAACTTCCGGTGTTTCCGCACGTGCTCCTTCGACGCGCCCAACGCCACATCACTTTGGAAGGACGACAAACATGACATGGAGATGAAAATGACTTGCGCATGAATTGGATTAAAGTGAGGAGGAGTTGCGCAAGGTAGACCACACTCTCTATTCCTGGGTCACATCATGATCCAGTGGCAGGACGACAATCAGTGCCCGGGTGTACTGACCAACTACATAAGGTACTGACAGACGACTTTAGAAAACATGACATGTCCATCCAAAGTCTCTTTTATAAACCCCCTCTGATTGCCAGACGGGAACCCCCTAATCTGAAATATCATTCATCCAAATTATCCCCCATGTTATCCAATGGCAATATAGTTTGTGTAAATCCAGATGCCAAATTTGCAAGATCCTTGTTACTACTAATGTGTTTACACCCCGGGCATCCCTTCTCTTAACTGTGATTCCTCAGATGTCATCTATTTGTTATTTTGTAATATATGTGACCAAGGCAATTACGTAGGTCAAACTGGGACAACTTTCAGATTGAGATTCAACAATCACAGAAAAACATTTATGATAAATCCCCTAATTACCCTATTTCCAGACATTTCAGTCTACCCAACCATCATATTACCAACTTAAAATGTGTACTCATTGTCTCTCAATATAATTCCCTCAATAATAGACTCAAAGCAGACCGCAAATGGATCCTCAAAATTAAATCTCATATTAATGGTCTCAATCAAGACTTAGGTATTCTAAGTGGCTTTACTTTAGTCAAGCCGTGGTGCCCTTATTTGGCAGTCCCTGTTGTATATATTTTTTTCTTTTGTTTTTCGGATTTCCTTCATTAGGTTTTGATAGGCTTTACTTTCGTCAAGCCGCATTGCCCTTATTTTGGCAGCCCCCTGTTGTATCGATTTTTTTGGTTTTGTTTTTCGGATTTCCTTCATTGGTTTTTGATAGGCCTTTCTACTTCTATCTCAGTGTGGGTTGGTTTTGTGTAATTTTTTCACTTGTTATTTAGTATTGATAAATGCACAGGTGTGCACGAAATATCCACAGTCAATTTTCAATGTGCTTCATAATCTCAATTTACTTGGTAAAATATGAAAATGGGATGCATTTGATATCCAAACACCAATTTCAGTTGTGGTAACCCCATGCATTATAGTGGGTGTAACTAGTTTACAGATGATGGCTTCGCTGTATAGCTGACATAGTAAATGCATAGTGCTGCCAGATTGATAGATCTTTACAGCTTTATGAATATTTACACAAGCTTCATCTATATGTGTATGTCACACAATCATCAAGGCACCCTTCGATACCAATATATTAAGTATATATATATATACTATGATAGATTAGATTGTTATCAGTCAAGATGAACTTTGATTTGAACCATAAAGACTGTCACCTACAGTTGGGTTCAACACAGACTCTGATATTGTAAAGAGCCATTTATAAAAGACTCATCTAAGGTAGCATTTGACGTTATACACACGCACCGTAATAACAATATGTAATATATATCCCATTCCTGTATATACAACCTTGTGGTCATATATAACATATATATTACAACAACCTTGTGGTCATATTTCCGAGGAGGGTTTATATTTGGGAATATTTTTTACAAATGGTTGACTTTCTAGAAGTTAAATTGTCTCAATTGTGATGATATGGATAGTGGCTTATTCGGTAAACGAAGTCCCAATAACCGATGAAAACCTTAAACTGAGAATATATGAAGTGAACAACCGATGACATGGAATTTGTTGAGTTAATTATTAATTTACATTATCGAACATAATTACCAATTAGCCTTCTTTTGTGTTCCAACAGAAAGGTAACGTTGTACCTGCGATTGATTGACCGCGTACGTTGACGTCCATGTAAACGTTCCGCCAACCACAATGGTCCAAAATGTATGACGAGTAGTCGGGTTGGGATCAAAACTGCAAATTTAAAAATAAACCAACTATTATATTTTCCATGCTACAAATAATAAATCCCTTAACATTGATAGCGATTAATCAATGGTCTACCATATTATCACTACAACGGTATTATAGTGTATCGATAACGCAAGCAATTGCACGATTGCTGTTAGTATAAAAACACGTGGATAAAGCGCAGGCTACAATATGTTCATGTGTGAGAGAGTTTCACGTGGGAGAGCGCAGGACTTCAAATTGCCAATAGGTCCCGGATCCTTACATCACAATGTGATGCAAGTGAAGATCATGTCACCACACACCCATGTTGCCATGGTAATTCACGGTTACTACCAACCAGATAACATCCCCAAAAATGTTTTCAAACATTTGCATAGCGTTTCGACGCATCTTTTGAAAAAGAAATAAAAATGTTTTAAAACTTTATATGTGGCGCAATGTTGTGAAAACGTTTAAATAACGTTTTCAAAAACTTCATGAAATATTTAGGAGACTTTGTCCAGGACGTTTCATAAACGTTATTACATTATGTTTATAGTATTTCAAGCACCTTTTTGATACTTATTGTAAAAAGGTTGCAGATACGTTTTACAAAAGCGTATTGCATATGACATTCACGTTAACATTTCGTTAAACATTTCGATAAAACCTTCCACAAAGGCACTCATATTTTTCCTTTGAAAAACTTTTGAAAACTGTTCAAGTTTGCGGAGCATATCTACTAGCAGTCAGTGCAGGCCAGACAGATGGTAAACTTCGATCAAAGGGTTAGCAAATGAAACCTGCCACTTGGGGTATTTCAATAATCGTTATAATAGTATTGCTCATGGCCGATATTTTTTGGTGAAATAACCTTTCCTCGTTTTGTTTTAGGATTGATTATACGTCATATTAAGCAGATGATTATGTCTAGTATACTATTCAGTCGTGGAATACATGTTATTGAGCATGTTCAAAGAAGGGTTATTAAACTGGGTTAGTTATCTTAGTTCTCTTGCAACTTGACGATTGAATTTCTAACGCTTACAGCTTTGAAACTGCGTCATGTTCGTAGTGACCCTATTCCGGTATTTAAAATCGTTGAGTTTTGATGATTTTTAGGTTGTCTAGCTGAGTATTCTGCTAAGAGAACGGATAGCCGTAAACTGCGTAATGAGTATTCCAGGTTAGATATTAGGAAGTTTTTGCTCAATTTGAATGATCGATTAAAGGAATGGCATGACCAGGACTGTGTGGATGTGTTTCAGAGGTCGTATGGGTGGTGAGAGCTCACGATCATATTATGAGGGCTATATCCTTATTGATCCTTTCTTAATTAATTTAACTCAAATTATGAACTTTCATACTGAAAAGTAAAAGAGCCTATATTTATCAATAGGCCTACAATACACATACTACATTTTATATAGTGCTTACTTCCAGAAGTCTATTCTGCCGCCCTCGTCTGCAATTTGCCAGGCCTTACCGAGCCCACCCACTTTGATACTACCCTGGATAATGACAGCTAGGAATCCTGCAAACATGACGGTAACTTGAAACACATCCGTCCACAGCACTGCTTTCATTCCGCCCTGAAATGAGAAAATGTAAAACACAGCAACACGAAATATGAAATATAATTAGTGAAATGGCCGGGTTCTTCGGCCTTATGATAAGAACAATATATAAACACATCAAACATCAATGAAATATATGGTACGGTGGTACACAGCACGGGCTTTAAGTTCCGCCATGAAATAAGAAAAGTATAAAACACACCAACATGAAAGGTATATATATACGTTGGATTAATGGAGACTGTAACTCCCACAGGCAATAAGTAAATGAGGTGACCACACCAGCATGAAATATATGCATTGCACCATGCAACAAGTAAAAACAAATGATTGAGTGCGCTTAACAACCCATTTTTAATACCGCGTTTTAAATGCTCCGTCCTCCGCGATTTTTTACCTAGTCGAGGATCACTCTATACATTGCCCATGCTCCAGCCTCGTAAACTGATCATCAATATAATTGAAAATGACAATAATGACCCGAATGCGTATGTTTTGAACCCATGGTCCATGCGGATCCGAAACCTTTAACCAATCTCCAGATCTAACACAGATGCGTAACCCATGTCGAACCATGTGAGTCGGGATTTATTTAGATATGGATGTGACACTTGATAGGCTTGAAGAATATATAGATACCCGTATAGATAGATAACTTTATTAATCCCAAAGGGAAATTATAATCATGTTCAACCAATGAACAACATAGAGTGAACGAAAATATCACATATGACACATAACACATATTACATGAAACACGGAAAACACATATGACACAAAAATAAATACAATAAACCAACAACCCAAATTACCTCTTAAACTCCCTATTATGAAAACCAATAGCACTACCCATGAAAGAAGGCCGACACCGGTTTGTAAAAGAATGAACTTGACTTATTTTAGGCTTTCAACTTATATCCCCAAATCTATGGAGCAAATAGATGTGCTGTATAAGAACTATTACTATTTGTACATAAGTCCAGATAGACGAAGAACGGGGGATCGTGATTGAGAGCTCGCGGGTTCGAATTCCAGCACTGCTGTTGGTTGTCTTGGCTTGTATCATTTAGCAAGGTACTTTATATCGATTACTCTGTAGAAGCCACCTTGGTCCACATAGTGTCATATGATGATGTCATGAAGGTATCCGATCACAAAGGGCTATACCGCTTTTAAAGAGCCCTTCAGTTAGTAAGGCACCGTGTAATCCCCTCAGGGGGATTGACAAGACTTTAAACAGCTTATAGTTACATATCTTCAAAACGCTTTGAACCACTTTGGTATTTGAACTGCACGAGTATCATTTGCGTATTTTTATATATAAATATTTACATAATCAACATCGCTCTAGTAACTCTTTTGACGACTATTTTAAGTACAATCATGATTACCATAAGTATGTACACGCTCATGTTACTTATGTACCCTATGTACAATTTGTGTTAGTCAAATTTGTGTTTCCCTAAATCTATTTTCTATTCAATCAAATATAATATTATGTTTTCCAAGTAGGGCCCTAAATCCCTTTATTTTTGTAGATACAATACTCTTCACTTTTCATACCACCGTAAATATGTACGGCATTAATAAAAACATATATACTTATCAAGATTCATTCCTAAATAAAACAAAATATATTTCACTGTAAGTAAGTGAAAAGTATCCCATCTGCGGGTAGAACATCACCTATACAAAATACGATTTTCTACTCCAGCTGTTCAGAGAACAGTATTGAATCATCACTGAAAACTCTGCAAGAACCAATCTGGGATAAATACTGATTACCTGAGTTACATTAATAAGATATAAAAGTTATTATAAATGCAATATTGTGAAGATAAACTATTGTAACTGATTTGGTGTAACTATAAAGTAAGATGAAAGATCGATTGTACCGATGTATGTCAAGTATGACTTACTATTGTTGTGTAGAAGGTACAGACAATGCCAATTGCCAACACGGAACCCCAAAGACTCAGTCCGGTTACTGTCGTAAGAAAACAAAATAATAACATAAGTGTCATTCACAGAGAGAGAGTCAATCTGTGTATGGTTTGAAAGCTGGAAAGAAGAGTATATAGCAATTGGTTGACATTTGAGAGAATTTATATCTTATTTATATTTATTTACCGTTAATTTAATATTACCATATAGTGTACCTTCGTTTTGTGCATATTGTTTTCTACGAATACACAACTTGAGTTAGGTATATATTGGGATTTCTTTAATTACTTGATTGATTATAAAAAAAATATATATATAATTTCTTCATTGTTTATATAATATCTCTCTCTACCTCATGTATCCCTAAGAAGGGGTGAGGAAAAATACACTAACTAACTGCAGCATCATTGGCCAAAGCTCTCCAACTCCCCCTACTCCTAGCCCTGGCCCTCCAATCGCCA
>JAODAI010412140.1:0-15035 GCA_027575025.1 Scotoplanes globosa | reverse complement strand
TTGGCACTCCCAAAATAAAATACACAGGCCTGAAAGTTGGTAATTCCAAAATCCAAATTGCATTTACCAACAGTGAATATATGGTGTTTATTTGTATCCTTCTTTTACATTGAAGATAGGCCCGAAGATAGGTAACTTCAAGAGTGAACATTCTTTTCACCCCAGTCCCGTGGTTGGGCCTGTACCGGCACCCCCTCCCTCAATTTGTTTGCATATTTTTCTCTTCATATTTTTTTCAATATTTTTCCAGCATATTTTTTCCAGCATATTTTTGTTGCAGATTTTTGGTGGCATATTTCAATTTTACATACATTCTCGTACGACAATGTCTCCCCCAGTAAAAAATGGTGGGTGGGTTGATAATATATGAGACAGAGATTAACAGCTGTGTGGAAGATACACGCTATTTAACATGAGACTTTTGTATTATAAAAGTTAGGGATGAAGGGGGTTCCAGATGGGGAACAAGACGGTCACGTAGACTGGAGACCAGCAGATACTGTAGCTTCCTTGACTATGCGGGGTGGGATAAACTATATGACACAGACCTTCATTGATTGAAATGCAAAATTTCAATGAACAATACAGTCTGCAATGTGGATGTGGTTGCAAGCGGTAGGTGCATGGGGCTTCACCCCCATCGGGGAGGTTTATCCACGTCGGAGAGTATATTGTATTCTCGGAAATTTTATGTAATTTAACACTTAACTCTTAGCACGCGGATGGCGACTTGAGGAGCCATACACAATATATTCAGAGTGACGGATGGCGACTTTAGGAGACTTTAGGAGCCATTGGGAGACTCCCCGAATTTGTCAAATTTCTTGAGTAAGAAACGGCGTTCCATAATAATTTTGGTGTTATCAATATATTGAAATTCTCTATAAATGTAGCCTATTTTTATGTGTGTTTATATTGAAAGTTTTGGAGTAATATCAAGTTTTAGAAGGGATTAATTTAAAAAATGGCTCACTCGGACAGTGATTGTGATATGGATATTCCCATTGGCCAACTGTGTGAAGTATATAATGATTCCGAGAGGATTTTGGAAGCGACTATGACAGCGCCGATGACATCGCATTAGAAGAAGAAAATAATGATCTACATTTTACTGTATTTTCCACCTCATTTGCATAAAATTTGCATATTCAAATTTGCATAATCATATTTTTTTTGTACGCTTGGAAAGAAATTTTTGTTGGCAACGACTTTGCCGTAGTAATTTTTGACAACAGGAGGACCCACATTATTGTAATCGTAGCTTTACTGTTGGGACAACTATTTTCATGAAATTGCTACATTTGGCTTAGTCACACAGTGATAATAGCCACATTTGGGTTAGCACGATAAGAGTTAAACAAACATTTGATGGGAAAGAACTATGCATTTCGTAGTCGACAACTGTCTGTATACACTGCGTTAAATGAACAGTTATTATAATTAAGTTAATATTCCGGCACAATTAACATAATTATGTCAGTCTGTGGGTTGTACACGTATTTTATTACACGACAAGATTTTGTGAAGTTGACCAACTTTGAAATCGTCTAGGTTCGACTTTGAGATTGCCTATTTGACTCCTTCATGATAACCTTGCATATTAGTGTTATCTGTTTATATAATATCATTGGTGTATTACTGTGAAGTGATCCAAAATTAAATCAAATGTGCCTGCTGGATTTGTTTTCAAGGTTTTGTTCGGTTTCCCCTACTTTATAATCGTATGTTTTAAACAGAGTATTTTATTACACGGCAAGATGTCCTGAAGTTGACCAACTTTGAAATCGTCTAGGTTCGACTTCGAGTTCGCCTATTTGGAACACATTAAATATATTAAGACCCGCTTCAAGTATATTTTGCGTTTTATTCTTTGATCGAGAGTATGTCTTCGACAAGCCCCAATATGTTACAGTACAGGCTCCTTCGTGATAATCTTGCATATTAGTGTTAACTGTTTATATAGTATCATTGGTGTATTACTGCGGAGTGATCAATAAATGAAATCAAATGTGCCCGCTTGATTCGTTTTAAGATTTTGTTCGGTTTCCCCAACTTTATAATCATCTATTTTGAAAAGAATTTCTATATTTTGGGCTGCTTCATCAAGTGAATATTGATTTTTTTAAGTTAAGTTAAGTAAAAAGGGATCAGTAAGGACATATAATCCTATGATCCAGAAAGTCCACTACCTAGCTGCCCAGTGGATACTCAAACCCGTCCATCATGTCCATAGTCGACTTCCCCCAAATAAAGACCGTTCTTAATATTATTAAAGTATGAACGATATTAGCACTATCCGCTCGAACCAACGATTTTGGTGAGCCATTCCACTCATCGACAGCTCATGGTGAGAAGGAAAACTTCCAACCAGCTAACCTGGAATATTCATTACGTAATATAATACTATGATCCCTGGTAGCAGAATAAGTACAAGCAAACGGCGGAAATAATTCGTCGAACTTTTAACTTACCAAAACTATCACACCCGTTAAATACCTGAATATGACCACCCCGAATACGTCAACGTCCCCAATTTTAAGCTATCAAATGGAATAGAAGCAATTAATATACATATGTACTATAGTGGGATGATAATCTTTTCCAAAATGGTGTGAACTGGGACACATCGAGGAGATCTGGGACACATGCAAGGGAGATGATATGGGACATGCCAATATAAGCAATGTATAATGGTATACATGATGATATACATATTCGATGAGATCTGGGACATATGCTAGGGAAAGGGGATCCGTCAATATAATAATAGTAATAATAATGTATAGCATTTATACAGCGCCGTCAATATATAACTATATTGTGAGGTGCTTTACAATCATTACCCCTGGTCATTGATACACTCATCTAACAAACACAAACATAGGTTTCTGGAAGCAGATAAAAGACGAGCTCAGACAGCGCCAATGTGACAAGTAACCTAGCAAGTACCCATTTACACACCTGGGTAAAGTGAAGCAATCAAGATAAAGACACAACCCAAGATAACCACCATGCAGCAGCGCTGGTATTCGAACCCGCGACCTCACAGTAATGAGCCCGTTGCCCTAACCATGCACAGGGCTATATGGACTTCTCAAACAATGGATACATGGGATACCCCGGTAACCCTAATCAACATGATGATTTACTTATTGGACGAATAACCTGTCATGCCCGTCTTATTAATTATTTTAGGACATTATCATAAGTTTACTGTTGCTATAAATTATGTAAAAAAATATATGGGGACGTGACATTTTAAAGATATTACGTATCATGTATACCAATATGCTACGACCTAAAGACATGTACTCGTGTACTCGTGTATATCAATCAATATATTAAATGAATATTTCGTCTTTTTATCTCTTGACAGATAAATGGTTATTAGGGCCCAAATCAATATTTTCCTCGTAGGGTTCCAAAAGAAGAAACAGTCATAAGTGTACCTGCATTTCAGTTCAATTCACAGTATGTAACATGTACTATATTGCACTACATGATATCGTTAAATGTCATCAGTTGCTATACTATTAGTGTATGAATAGTCAATCATGTGCATATTACAAATTAATTATCAACATACATAGCTTGAAATTGAATTTCTCGAAGTCCCTAAACAATATAAATCCCGGGCGTTTTATATTAATAATTGATCAGCTTTCTCAAAGACGAATATACCAATCCATCATTAAATATATTATACAAACAGACCTAGTTTAATTGGATCTTATTAGTAGGCATTAAACCGTTTCAATAAGGCGGTCTAGTGCAGTGACAAATAGTTGTATATCAACATTTAATCGAGAAATCTAATACTTTCATATTTAATACAGCGGTGCCATTAAACGGTGATCCTTGTCATGCTTTGGGCGACCGTAATAACAAGATTGTTTTGCATCACAGCTAGATATTGGAATTGAGTCCAGTGCATACATGTGAATAATAACTATAATAACTGGCCAGAAAGACACCAATTGATGACTGTCTATCTATCTCTCTCTACCTCATGAATCCCTAGCAAGGGGTGAGGAAGAATGCTCTAACTAACATCCACATCATTGACCAACGCTCTCCACCTCCCCCTACCCAAAGCCATGGCCCTCCAATCTCCACCCCTGCGTGCTTTAAATCCCATCCAATACAGTCCATCTATCTCAATCCCGGCTTCTCCATACACCTTCTACCAGCTTTCATGTACGACATCGCCATTTGGGGGAGTCACCCTTCATCGATTCGTTCCACGTGTCCAGCCCACCTCCGTCATTCGCCCCCTAATCAACATCTCCGTAAGACTTCCAGTCATCTCAATGTCCTCCATTATATAACCTACTCCTTTCCATCCGCTTAACCCCCAAGATCCTAATTCTCATCCAGCTATTTTCACATACTTGAAGACGCTGTTGCTGAGCACTAGACAGAGCCACGATTTCGAGCCCTTAAATACATGCTGGAATAACACATGTACCCAAAACTTTCACTTTAAAATGTAATAATTTATTATTGTTAGTAGTTACACCTACTCAAGTGGATTACATATTACTATAGCAAGCTTAGCAGTACAATTATTAATTTGATTGTTTCCAGACGTAAGCATATAGTTTTACCTTGGCATCTGTGGTCACCAATCGAAGTAAAAATAAATGCATTTAGAGACATTTATATAATCAAGCCAAATGCATTCCAGCCCAATTCACAGTTTGCATACGTAATTATTCACAGTATCAGTTATATAGTTACACTACAAGGTATCCTGGCATTTCAAAAGTTGCTATACTGAAGGTGTTTAACGTCTACCACTCCCCTTACGGGGCATAGACGGTGCCTTACTAATGCAAGGACATAGACGGTGCCTTACTAATGCAAGGACTTTTACATGCGACGTAGCATTGTATGACCGGATACCCCTCCTGGTGTCAACCAATGGCCCTTACGGGGCTCGAGCTCTCAACCATATAGGATCGTAAATCCAGAGCAATCGCACTAGACCACGGCAGCTATACACTATTATACATTATATATAGTCAATGGTGGGTATATAATATAATGTATACATACAAAATTGAATTTCTCGAAGTCTCCAAGCAATATGAACTTGAATATATTGGCAGATATTTTGAAATCATCATTTAATATAGTGAAATCGTATACTCTCGTATTTAGTACGTCGGTAATAGCAGTGATCCTGTCATGCTTTGGCCGATAATAATAATAAGATTGCTCGGTACGGCTAGGGGGAAAAAAAGGTAAAAATAGATGCATTTAAAGCAAATTATATAATCAAGTTAAATACATCCCGACCCATTTCACAGTGTGGATTTCAGTGCACTACATATTTCAACGAGTCTAAGCTATTAGTAGTATTGTCAATGATGTGTATATTATAAATTAACTTGATGATCAACGTATATGCAGTTCGAAATTGAATTTCTCGAAGTCAATATGAATCCCGGGGTGCGTGTTATATTACAATGCTCAGATCTGCCGTCCAATATGAATGTACTATTCCCTTTATCAAATATAAATAACACATCCAGTTTGACCGTATCGTGTTTAATAGGATGCATTACAATTTCAATAACGCCGTCTAACAGTCTAATGCATTGGCAGATATTTCGAAATCAACATTTAATAGTGAAATCTTATACTCTCATATTTAGTACAGCGGTGACCCTGTTCTTTGCTTTGGGCGACAATAATGTTATTTTTCTGAACGGCTAGATATTGAAATCGAGTCATGCAATATGTATATATGAATACTAACTGTGGTAATTGCCCACAATGCACCAATTAATGACTACAAATTGGAATAATTTATTAAAATTAGTAGTCAAAGCAACTCACGGGGATTCCTATTACCAGCAAGCTTAGCAGTGTCGTTATTAATTGGAGTGGTTCCAGGCGATGGTGTGATCGGAGATAGAGAGAAAATTCCAAGCAATACATCAGCATCGAGGTTATTATGGTGTCCAGGGTTTATACGAAACAAACAAATGAAAGAAATGACCATCCGGCATGCGAGATTTGTATTACTAGTCGAATCGAGGGTAATTTGGTTATTGACAAATTTTCGAAAACGGCAATTGATTGAAAAACAAGGTTTAGAGTCTGGAATTTCTCCAAATTTGCATCCCTCCTACGCAATCGATATCGGGCTTTCATAATCCGAACTCAAAATGTAGAAAATTTAACAGACAAGTGGGTTTTCGATAAGGGTTGTGGTCCGGTGGGCGTCACCCGTTTCCAGAAATGTGATTGCTCTACAACGGAAAATTGCCATTGTTGATCGCAAATTACCATCGATTCGCCATTTTACGTTCTCATCCGGGGTGTTTGGGGTCTTTGGGGTGTTTTTGAGAGGCAGTATATATTATTGATAGCAGTTAACCGGATCATTTTCGGATCAAATGCCAACTGGTCCTCCATAATCACCCAACTCTCACCAGTGGCTCCAAGGAACTGTCTACATGCCAGACATCACACCCAGGTAACTATCGCAATCAAGAACTGAACTCACGTGAGCTCACCGTGATGTCAATACGATATAAAAATATGATGTCACCGTGATGTCAAAATGAAATCACACAGTGATGTCACAGTGACATCACATGATATCATATGCTATGACTGTGAGGTCATTGTGATATCATATCACAGTGTGCATTACATATGTGTCGGTTCGCATACTGATATCATGTAGGGAACGTCCATCGGATGGGAACTTAAAAAATATTATCCCGTGAAGCTTGTTTTGTATTACAGTGCTGAATATCTTTGCAAGACAAATTATCTCACCTGAAGCTATTGATAACATACACAGCGAGTTTGAAGTTCAACACCTCGGTTTGATTCCTTGACAAAAGTTAATTTGCAGTCAACATTTACTTGTGACTGAATCTTAGGCCTACTATAATTCTATAATATATTACCCATTCTATCAAAACCATAGATTTGTCGCCCAGTTTAGTAATCATGCTTTATACATGCACAGGTTCACTTACAACGGGCTGATATTGCTGATTATTCACATGCTCCGAACGACAATAATAACGAAAATGCTCCGTATGGTTATAAGCTGGAATTGCTGTATGAATAATAACTCTGTTTGAACCTTGTCCACTAATCAACCAATAGACTCAACTGAAAAAAGAAAACAAATTATTCAATGATGTGCCGACTTCTTAAATGGAAATGAATGGTTGACATACATTTTGAAATTGAATATCTCGAAGTCCCAGCAAAATATTATCCCGTGAAGCTTGTTTATATTATGGAGCTGAATATCTTGGCAAGACGAATTATCTCGCCTGAAGCTATTGATAACATACAGACCGAGTTGGATTGGAACCTATAAGTGTACATTTGAAGACCAATATCTCGGTTGGATGGCTTGGCAAAAGTTAATTTGCAGTCAACATTTACTAGTGACTGAATCTTAGACCTACAATAGTTCTGCAATATATTACCCATTATATCAAAACCATAGATTTGTGGCCCAGTTTTGTTTTTAGGTAATCAGCTTTATGCCACATGCATGTTCACAGACTACGGGATGATATTGGTGATTATGTCCATCCTCCTGGCAACAATAATAACGAGATTGCTCTATATGGCTACAGGTTGGAATTTCTGTATGAATAATAACTCAGCCTGAACCCTGTCCACCAACCAACCAATCGGTGACCAAAATGATTTGAAAGCAAGAAAATACAAATAGGAAAAAAAAATATTATATGATGGGTCGACTCCTTTGATGTAAATTTTTGGTTGACATACATTTTGAAATTGAATTTCTCGAAGTCCTCGCAAAATTAATGGTTGACATACATTTTGAAAATAGGTTGGAATTTCTGTATGAATAATAACTCAGCTCGAACCCTGTCCACCAACCAACCAATCGGTGACCCAACTGATTTGAAAGCAAGAAAATACAAATAGGGAAACATATGTATTATATGATGTGTCGATTTCTTTGATATAAATGAATGGTTGACATACATTTTTTAATTTAATTTCCCGAAGGATCCGCAAAATATTATCCCGTGATGCTTGTTTATTTTGCGTTGCTGAATATCTTTGCAAGACGAATTATCTCGCCTGAAGCTATTGATAACATACACAGCGACGTTGATTGTAACCTATAGGTGTACATTTGAAGTTCAATATCTAGGTTGGATAGCTTGACATTTGCAGTCAACATTTACTAGAGACTGAATCTTAGGCCTACAATAGTTCTGCAATATATTACCCATTTTATCAAAACCATAGATTTGTGGCCCAGTTCAGTTTTTAAGTAATCAACTTCATGCCACATGCAGGTTCACATAAAACGGGCTGATATTGGTGATTATGTCCATCCTCCTGGCGACAATAATAACGAGATTGCTCTATATGGCTCGGGTTGGAATTGCTGTATGAATAATAACTCAGCCTGAACCTTGTCCACAAACCAACCAATTGGTGACCCAACTGATTTGAAAGCAAGAAAATACAAATAGGAAAAACAATGTAATATATAATGTGTCGATTCCTTGGATGTAATTAATGGTTAACATACGTTTTGATATTGAATTTATCGAAGTCCCCACAACATATTATCTCGCCGTGAAGCTTGTATATATTATGTTGCTGAATATCTTTGCAAGACAAATTATCTCGCCTGAAGCTATTGATAACATACACAGCGAGTTTGATTGTAACTTATAAGTATACATTTGATGTTCAATATGTAGGTTGAATGGCTTGATAAAGTTAATTTTCAGTCAACATTTACTAGTGACTGAATCTTAGGCCTAATACAGTTCTGTAATATATTACCCATTATATCAAAACCATAGATTTGTCGCCCAGTTTAGTTTTTAAATAATCAGCTATATACCACATGCAGCTTCACATACAACGGGCTGATATTTGTGATTATTTCCATGCTCCTGGCAACACTAATAACGAGATTGCTCTATATGACAATAGGTTGGAATTGCTGTATGAATAATAACTCAGCCTGAACCTTGTCCACCAATCAACCAATTGGTGATCCAAATAATTTGAAAGCAAGAAATAAAAATAAATAAAAATGTGTCGACCTCTTTGATGTAAATTAATGGTTGACATACATTTTGAAATTGAATTTCTCGAAGTCCCCGTAAAATATTATCCGGTGATGCTTGTTTATATTGCGGTGCTGAATATCTCTGCAAGACGAATTATCTCGCCTGAAGCTATTGATAACATACACAGCGAGTTTGATTCGAACTTATAAGTGTACATTGGAAGATCAATATCTGGGTTGGGTGGCTTGACAAAAGTTAATTTGCAGTCAATATTTACTAGTAACTTAATCGTAATTGTGTAATTGACCCACTCTATCAAAACCATAGATTTATCGTCTAGTTGAGTTTTTTAAGTAATCAGCATTATACTACTGGATCATAGATAACGGCATGATATTGCTGATTATTTCCTTGTTTCAGGCTACACCAGGGTAATTTTTTGTTAAATTGTTATAATCAATTAGAAACTAGGGTTAGGATTAGGCGTTTACAATAATGTTGGAACCCATTGGGGAAGTCGACGCCGTTCTTCCATAATCAGACTTCGAATTATTTTAAAATGGAATATAAGTAGGTGGTAAATTTGTGTAACTTGTCAATTTTCATCGGTGTGATTGGTCAATTATAAAAAAAATCCCTGGTGTAGCCTGAAAAATAAAATTTCGTCAGTTTAGTTATAATCAGCATTATAACTGGGTCATGTATATATATCGGGATGATATTGCTGATTATTTCCATGTTCCGGGATTATTTCCATGTTCCGGGCGGAGCAATCTTCTTTTCCAGGCTACACCAGGGTAATTTGCATAAAATGACGATGATTCGGTAATTTTCGAAAAAGATTCATCCGTTAAAAGTTAGGAGTATGAGTTTACAATAATGTTGGTCTCCTTTGAGGGAATCGAAACCGTTCTTTCATAATCCGACTTCAAAAATATTGAAAAATGGAACATAATTATATGTGGTTTCATAAGTGTTTGGGCGTTTCCAATTTCTATCAGTCTGATTGGTCAATTGTCAAATTTGCCCTGGTGTAGCCTGGAAAATAAAATTACGCCTCCGGGCGATAATAATAACGAGATTGCCCTTATAACTAGACATTTTAATTGCTAACTCAGCTTAATTGGTCACCAATAGACCAATAAACAAATTAATAATTTATTAGATTCACCAGTCAAACAAACTCATACTGTAAAACCCAACTCGATGAGATAAAGTGGTTTCCGAAATAAGTGCCCACTTTCTGCATCGATGTGATTGGTCAATTATGAAAATTTCCCTGTTGTAGCCTAGGAACTAAAATAATTAAGCTGGCTGAGTATCGTGGTGACATTAAACAACGGTAGCTATGAGTGCCGCACGGGAACGACACTACCTGGTTTATTATATATCCCGCCATCGCGTGTCAACACCCATTTGGCAGTAAAATGATTAATATTAATAATCTATATTGCTTTCAATAATCTATATTGCATTCGATGTTGTGTATAATAAATTAGTGGTTGACATGTAGATTGGAATTTAATTAAAATTTTCGAAGTCCCTACACACTATGCCTTCGGTGGTGCGTGCTAATATTACAGTGCATGCTCAGCTTTGACGAACATAAATAATGTTCTCTCCATTAAGTCTATTAATAATAACAGATCCCGTTAGATTGAAATTTATGGGCGTACATTAAATGGTTCAACACAGCTACAATTGCCGTAGTCAGATAATTGATGATTTAATGGGGACATTAATTCGGATTAATATCCACATTAAATCGACATGACGACATTGGTTGGAATTAATGTCCGCATTAATGCAGCATCATGTCCACTCCGGCGAACCATTATGGGGTGGTCATTTATATATGAATTTACTTGAATTTGACTTCCATTATCTGTAGGGTCAGTCAAATGTTCTGAAGCTATTGTAGAAAAAATATAAAGTTATCTTAGTCAGTATTAATTAGGCTACTGGGGCTGATAATGTTCACCTTTTTTTGATAAGGACTTTCGTGATTTTTTGCTGCCTCGCTTAGCATAGTTCTTCAGTGTTCTGAGGATGAGGGTGGCTTTCCTGAATGTTGGAAATGTGCCAATGTCACTCCTATTTTTAGAAAAGGGGATCGTAGTCAGGCTGGTAAATATAGGCCAGTTAGCCTTACTAGTGTGGTCTGTAAGATTATGGAGTCGATCATTAAGGATGATATAGTGCATTTTTGGGATAGTCATTCCTTAATCAAGGACTACTCGCAGCCTGGGTTTAGGAAGAATATATTCTGCCTTCTAATCTTCTGGAAATTATTGAAGAGGTTACGAGGTTTGTGGATGTTGGGAAATATGTTGGTGTAAAGTTTTTGGACTTCCAAAAGGTTTCTCATAAAGTGTGTCACAAGAGACTGTTTCTTAAATTGGAGTGTTGGGGTGTCAGGGTTTTCTGCTTGGTGTATTAGTGGTTCGTTGCGTGGGCGTAGGCATGTAGGCAGAGTGTGGTTCTTGGCGATGCTGTTTCTTGTTGGACGAGTGCACTATAGTGGTGTACATCAAGGCTCTGCGTTGGGCATATTGTTGTTTCTTGCTTATATTAAAGATTTAGACGATGCTGTTTGTAGCTATAGTATCAAGAAGTTCGCCGATTGCACTAAGGTTTATAGTGATGTCTGTTCACAGGAGGACGCGATTGGGTTTAAATTGGAGATAGATTATATTTGTAACTGGTCGGAGGATTGGGGTATGTTTTTCAATGTCGATAAGTGTAAGGTTAGGCATGTTGGTAGTCGGAATAAGAGGAATGTGTGTAACGTCAATGGTAGGACATTAGCGGTTGTTCAGACGGAGAAAGATTTGGAGGTTCATTTTTACATCCTTCATTGAAGCAATCTAAATAGGTTATCGAAGCTGCGAGGAGAGCATCTTGGATATTAGGATTGATTAGACGTCATTTCAATTCCTCCATAAGGATATTGTTATTATATTATACAAGCATATGGTTAGGCCTCATCTGGAATATGCTATTCAGGCTTGGAATCCGTTCCTAGCTAAGGGTAGGGTATTTCTGGAGCGTTTTCAAAGAAGGGCTACTAAATTAGTAAGTTCCACTAGTTCTCTGTCGTACGACCACCGATTGACTTATCTAAAGCTTACAACTTTTGAATTTTGTCATGATCGTCGCGATCTTATTCAGGTGTCTAAAATTGTTCCTGGTTAGGATCAGTTCAATATGATTTCCTTACGTTGTATGATTATGCTGGCACTAGAGTCTAGAGGTCATATTCTTAAATTACATAAGGAGTATTCCAGGTTATATGTTAGGAAGTTTTCCTTCTCTCGGAGAGTTGTTGATGAGTGGAATTGCTTCCCAGAGTCGTTGGTTCGCGAGAGTAGTACCAATACCTTTAATAATGGTCTTGATGTATACTTTTGTGTTAGTGGACGGGTGTAGAAGGTCCACTTCAGGGTTGGTGGATGTTCAAGATATCAGTACTGAGGAATATGTCCTTGCTGGTCCTTTGTAACATATTAGTCCGCAACTCCTGATTTAAACTGTTGTTCACTTTCGTCTCAGCTTACATATGTTACTACCCAGCCCACTATAGATTACGGCTGGAAGCAGTACTCTTATTGACCATATGTATACCAATGCCGAGCATATGCATGTGAGATCTGATAATTCGTGTACTTCATTAAGTGATAATTTCATTGTCAGTTTCATAATACACCGAAAATTTAATAACATAAGTGATAGTAAAATTATAGAATACCGTTCTTTTAAACAACTTGATTTAAATGCTTTTACATATATGATTTATCTATTGCGAAATTTCACTGTGTATAAATGTTTAACGATGTGGATGTTGCTTTGAATATTTGGCACCAAGAAGTTTATTAATGTTTTTGATAAGCATACCTATTGGAGAGAAGAAAATTCGGGCAGGTACTTCTAATTGGATTACTGATGATATCGTTCTGCTTATGAATAAGAGAGATCATTTTTAAAGAAAGCTAGATAAATTAAGCATGACGATGATTGGAAATGTATCGGACACTCCGTAATGATGCAACTAGTCAAATTAGAATTGCCAAACAGAATTGTTTCCAGAATACGTTAAGTGAACAGAAATCTAAACCGGGTGGATTTTTGAAAATAGTTAAGCGTTTTAATGTAAGACTGTGCCTTCCAATATTATTATTGACAACGAAAGTATTAGTTCTAAAGACAAAATTGCTGATAGTTTTTATAATTATTTTTCCACCATTGGTGAAAAAGGTTGTTCACCATTATAATTGATCAAGTGAACATAAACGGAATAATACTATTTTACAAGGTACTAAAGTTATTTTTAATAATAGATCACAGAAGAATTTATCATGACAGAAATTATTAATATGTCCGTTAGCAAAGCTAAGAGTGGCGATATTAGTGTTAAAATGATGGATTTATCCAAAGACGTCATTGTTCCTAGCTTGATATATATTTTTAATTTGTCTATAGCTGTAACTTTTATTTTTCTAATGTTTGGAAGCATGCCAACGTTATACCTCTCTATAAAATTGGTGCAATCGTCCTATCTCAATCTTACCTGTGATTACTAAGATTTTAGAATGTGCAATTCATGGCAAATTATATAATTATTTTTCTATTAATAGGTTGTTGAGCAATAATCAATCAGGTTTTAGACCAGGTCACTCATGTGAAACTATAATAATTAACTTGTCAATTATTGGGCAAGTAACATTGATAGTAGTCAAATTAACGGTGTTGCATTTATTGGCTTAAAAAGGCCTTTGATACTACCAATCGTGTTATATTATTTTAAAAAATGAGATATATGGATGCCCACCTCATACCATTCAATGGTTTAGATCATATTTTTCTACGAGGTCTCAAAGTGTTATATTTAAAGGCGCAGCGTCATCTTCAAATGCTATTGACCTGGGCGTACCGCATGGTTCTATTCTTTGACTACTTTTGTTTTGTATTTGTATTAATGATTTACCCAATGCTTTAAGTGAAGGCACTATCGACGTGTATGTCGATGATACAACTCTCACGGTTATTGGTAGTACTTCTTCCGAAATAATAGTATCAATTTAAATGGTTGCCTAAGATAAATGTAGAAGTGGTTAAATGATAATAAACTGGCAGTGCTTAATGTAAGTAAAACTTAGGTGATGTGTATATGAAGTAGATTCAAGTTATCTAGAGATATTACGAATTTTGGTGTTTATATTGATGGTAATTGATAATAATTATGCTTAATATGACATGGGTTGAAGTTATAATTGATGCTAATCTTAGTTTTAGCAATCATGTTAATGATGCAAAAAGATTTCTTAGATGGTTGGATTTATCCGCAAAAATAAATCCTATTTGACGATTGATCAATTAAATACTATATTCACGAGTATGATCTTACCTTACTTTCTATATGCTTCTAGTGTATGGTCACAATTTGCATCGTTGTTTGTGATAAGCTTATTAAACTAGAAGGTGTGCACGTCATTCTTCATATGATGACCCTAGTATTACTAGTATATTTGAAATATTAAAGTGGAATGATTTATCTACTATTTATAAATGCTCGAAATGTATAACGATGTATTCATAATGTATCTCCCTCGTATCTTATTTTTGACAATTGTAATTAGGAGCATGCGCATAACACTAGGTTTTCAAATAATTCCCTTCGGCTGCCGAAACACCGAAATGTAGGCCTATCGGAGATCTCCGGACCTAAGTACTGGAATACCCTTCTCAAGGATATCAAGATTCAAAATCAATTGCATTTTTTAAACTTAAGATTAAGTCACATCATGATTTTGACATGTAGTGATTTTTAATGGTTTATTATTTTATATTTCTATTTTAATATTTATCGTAACTGTTCATTTTTGTATGTTACGATTTCATTGTTGACTATTGTTGTTGTTCACTTTTTTATTTCTGTTTCAGATCATATCACAAAAACATTTATATATATACATTTACAAATTATGT
>JAODAI010411029.1:0-15036 GCA_027575025.1 Scotoplanes globosa | reverse complement strand
ATGATGTAATGATAAATTTACTGGCCATCTTTCAAGAGGAAAGAACTGTCATATATCGCTTGTATTTATATATTCATGTTTAGAAATAAGTAGCCTACTCATAAATGGATGTCCTACCTTGTAGAGAAGGAACAGCCTCCCCACATATGTATGTTGACCTTTGACCAGCCTCGGTGACAAGATATGTTATGTAGATGTTGAAGCGCGTTCAGCTCAGTTGATAGAGCATTGTAGTTGTGATCGCAAGGTCGGGAGTTTGAATACAGAGTGATGATGATTATGTTCCAGTGGCTGTAACTGTGGTTTATCAAAAGCTTTGGGTGGCTCATATAGCATCTGTGTTATTCAAGTGGCTCTAATTGGTTTATCAGAGGCTTTAGTAACATCTGAGATGAAAGGGCCATGAAACCTAATCAATTAATCATTCAATCTGTAACCTGACACAATAGTGACTATACACCAGATGAAAAACTCGGTCTACAGCATTTCTTTCGTTGAACCTTCTTTGGTCTGAGCACTTAGCTCAGTGGATAGAACATTGGACTTGTGATCACAAGGTCGGGAGTTCCAATACGGAGTGATTATAACTGTATTTCAGAGGCATGATGATTATATTCCAGTGGCTCTAACTGGTATGTCAAAGGCTTTGGGTGGCTCAGATAGCATCTACGTTGAAAGGACCAGGACATCCAATCTATCAATATAACATGTTATATCAAAGACTTAGCGTGGAGGCTTGTATAACCTTATCATTGAAAGGACCAGGGCATCCAATCTATCAATATAACTGTTATATCAAGAACTTAGCACGGAGGCTTGTGTAACCTTATCATTGAAAGGAGCGGGATGCCTAATAATTATTCAATCACCTAATGAAGAAAAATGTTGTTGCTCCTAGAAGGCTAGAAAGATGGGTTTCTGGGTAGGACCTGACTTCCTTTTCCAAACGTCTTACAACATTACTTAACTCGTATATTTACTTATGTATCCATGTATATTACTTTGGGCTATTATTATTGATGATAGTCATTCGTTTAACGTCAGTTGTCAATTACATTATTGTTAATATTGTTTGAGCCAGTATCACAACTCCTTCAAGGTACTGTACATAGTATTAATAGTCATTAAACTGTTCCTTTCAACAAAATGTTCTGGCTGTGTAATATCCGTTGATAACCCATTCAATTAGTTCACTGTTCATCATATTGCTTACACGCAACATTCGGTTTGTTTAAATTCCGTAAGTCTTTGTGATAATTATACATGTTTTCAACTCTTGTTGACAAAATAAAACCCAGTTCGTTTTGACTTTTCTTTTGTTATTTCTTTCGTTAAACCGTGTGTAGTCCGACCAGTTAGCTCAGTAGAGACCGTTGGACTTATAATCGGAAAGTCAGGAGTTTGAATAATTATGGGAGTGATGGTGACTTATGTTCCAATACCTCTAACTAGTGGGTCAAAGGTTTTGATGGCCCGCGTATATACTCATTGTTGGAGACGATAAGGAAACACAATAACAAAAAAAATCCTAAATCCATATTTTAATTGAATTAATAATAACAATAGTACCACCTTATATAGGCTCTTCCACACTGTGAAGCATGCTCAGAGCATGTTCACATATTATTAATCTGATCTGCAGTGACTTGTCAGCTACACATTAAATGTTCGCTTTTCAAACTGTTCATTCCTGATGCAATAGCGTCACAAGAACGTTCCCATGGGGTCATCCCATAGAGCGTAGTGAGGGGGGTGTTGGGCCATGCTCCCTCCCCCTCAGGATTTTTGAAAAAAATAAAAAGGGAGGGAAAAGAGTGAAAAGGGATACAAGGGTGGAAGGGAAATTTGTGATCCCAAACTTGGCGTGAAATTGAATAAAATATTGCACCAGATTGCATGTAAGGACATTTAGATGTAAAAAAAGTATGTGTGATATGCCTCAACCAAGGTGAAGCTTTGCTTAGATAGTGCATCAGACTCAGTGGATTATACAGATCGGTAACAAATTGCTAGCTATGCCACTAGAACATAACGGTGCATCACTATATATATATCCTCATATGTACCAATTTATACACCTGGGTAAAGTGAAGCAATCAAGATAAAGTGCCTTGCCCAAGGATACACCCCTAGGATAACCATTGGAACCCTCGACCTCACACAGTCACGAGC
The DNA here is from genome assembly GCA_027575025.1 of Scotoplanes globosa. Lineage (NCBI taxonomy): Eukaryota > Metazoa > Echinodermata > Holothuroidea > Elasipodida > Elpidiidae > Scotoplanes > Scotoplanes globosa. The sequence goes on along the minus strand of JAODAI010411029.1, from coordinate 12,864 downwards.
CTGTTGCCCTAAGCAACTGTACATGCAGCTTGTTTCTAGCTAAGTAAAGTAAGAAAGGATCAGCAAGGGCATAGTCCTCATAATATTACCCCGAACCTCAATCACCCAGTGGACATCATATATCCGTCCATAATTCACAATTTTAGTCCAGTGGCTCTAACTGGTATATCAAAGGCTTTGGGTGGCTCATATAACCACTGCGTTGACAAAGGCCAGGAAACGTATTCATTCATTCAAGTAAAAATACTATTCAATTCGTCGGGGAAAGCCTTGTATTTAAGCCTATATCATAGCTTATTTTCCTCCAGTGTATTATACAAAAACATTAAAAGTTAAAACTCCAACGATTATTTCACGATGGGGGCTATGTCTTCCTGGTGGGCCCTCCCTAGAACCAAACCCCGCCCCCATCTCCCATGGTGGTGACCGGTACAAGCGAGGGGTAAAGGGGGAATCGTTCGCGTTCACCAGTCGACGAGTATGGTTGGCCATGGTGGACATAAATGCTTATTTAATGCCCTCATTATATTGATTTAATGACGGCATTACATATTTAATGACTGCATTAAATCGATTTAATGAAGGTATTAAATCAACCAATTGGAGAGGTTCCATTTGTCAAAAGTTAATATCACCACCTATATTGGTTATTGGTTGATTTAATGCCATCATTAATTCGACATAATGCCCTCATTAAATATTTAATGACGGCATTAATTCGATATAATGCCCTCATTAAATCGATTTAATGCTGTCATTAAATATTTAATGCCGTCATTAAATCAATATAATGCGCTCATTAAATATTTAATGACGGCATTAATTCGATATAATGCTCTCATTAATATTTAATGCCGTCATTAATTCGATATAATGCCGTCATTAATTCGACAGCTCTCTGATTGGTTGATTTACATTTAATGCCGTTATTAAATCGATTTAATGAGGGCATTAAATAAGCATTTATGTCCACCACGGCCAACCATACCCGTTGCCCATAATGCCCGTATCATATGCGTACTATGCCGGCTAATATGCATTTTCAAAATGTTGTGGAAATTTTCATACATTTTAATTTTTCAGATTAGATGGAAAAAAATCGTAATTTTTCCCTGTCTGTATTATTAATGGTGTTTGTAATTGATTTATAGGATATGGGTGAATTACTAGATATATCTGTACATCGAAATTCCTTATCTACTGAGTGACTTTGATACCGGACTTACACAGTAAGTCAATGTCAATTTTCAACCAGAAATAATACAACTGCAATACGTCACGATATCAGCAGCTCATGAATATATTAATATACGGATTGCTCGTCCTTAGCGTGGAAAGCTACTACGTCCTTGTTTTGTCATTATTTTTTCATGTTCTGTACGTATATTTTGTACAAAAAACGATTAGAATGTTAAAATAATAGTATTATCAAGGTATTATGATGGACGTTCATTGAGGGTACTCTATCCTGTTAGCAACAATTTACATTAACGAGTTAGCGCACTTTATTATGCTGTCGTGCCTCAATGACTACCACGTACATTTCACCCAACACCGATGTATAGTATATGGATATGCAACCCAACAAGTAAATAACGTTATTTATTTGTTTGGTATGACGCTGCCATTGAGTGCGCTCGCATACAAAGCAACATGTTATCCTCACAGAACTGGACTTGTACGTTGCTTGTCAAAGTCGCAAACTTGCCATTCACGGGTCCCAAAACGTTGTTATGGATATCCTCGATCATCAGTCGCATTGCCATGATTCCCCTTGGGGGAATATATTGATTTGTTTCTACGTTGCACAAGTTGGACGGAATCAATATATTACAGAATGTATCACATACCCTTTGGTTAAAAAATGAATGACGTGTACAGTCCCTGGATTCCGAATGGTGTAACAAATGTTCCATGACAGCAGCAATACAACTGAAATTGTTCTCTTATGATCGATATTTTTGTTCTACAAATGGGTATCTCGGCGGCGATCCCTCCCTTGGACACTCCGTGTACGCCGTTGGTGATTGAAGCTTATTAAGTTAGTAGTCTTTTCGTATTTCATACTTGAGGGAACGTGTCTTGCGCGAATATTAATCAAATATGTTAAAATATTAAGACTATGGAATATTTAATCATTTAGTCTAGAATTAGGTTGTAAAGGTCAGACACAAATCTACAAGGATAATATAGCGTTATTCGCTGCAAAATAAAGAAGTAAAAATGACTTTAGCACCTGATTTTTATAAGATAAGAACAGCGATAAGAACCGCGCCCTGACAAAAGAGATTGTGCAATAAATTGTGTGACATGCATGACGGCCTTATTCTTGTTACACTTTTATAACTGTACTACATTAGTGTTCCTGAGAAAAAAGAAAAAAAATAGTGTTCCTGACAGACTAAGGGATCTCATAATGCATTGACCAGGATGATGATGATATACGCATCAAGTATGTTACTGGTGAGGATACAGACTGGTAATACTTTTAAATTGAAGTTTGATGTATATAATTATACACTAGCATACACTGTTATTAACTACACAGTTAGACATTTGCACATTGTTCATGTTGTAGTAATGCTACCAATGTTGATAAATTGTGGATAAAATCAGAGTTAATCCAGCAATTTAATAATTAATTTGGGAATAATTCCAAAAATATTACGTTATGACAATTATAAGTTATTGCTAAGCATATTTGTAGTATCACCATGTTTCAATTCCAAAATGGCAGCCAAAATGTCCACCAAAATGAAAAGGTTTGTGCATAATGTCATATTTTGGACAGAAGATGTCATAATTAATATAAGGAAGAATCCAAATAAATGGGATAAATATGATATGCAAGCTGCATGGTTATGCCGATGAACAGATTAATATAGACCTACTGGTACTATAATTAACAATTTATACACTGAACCCATTACCAATATTGAAAGATACACACATCACCTCAATATCATATTGATAAACCTACTTCTATTACTGTATACTGTAACTCCATTGTATAATATATAGTGCATCTTTGAAATTTTCAATTTGAAAGCTTGAGTAATCTCATTTCCTGCCAGTACGTATATATAGTACATGTCACAACAGATAATTTGGTCATTTCCCTGTATCACAGGAGAACAGTAAGACTTGGAAGATCAATTGGTATAGATGTAGACCATCTCACTATTGACATTCCTGATGAAGTCCTACATGTCTTTGATCTCCTGCTCGCTAAAGACAACCTCTCTCAGCACGAACTTTATATAGTTGCCACATATGCCAGAATTTGAATACGTATGAACTTAGCATAACGACCACCTGACAGGATGCGTTCTTCAATACTTCTTCCTGAATAAACCAGCTGTATCAGCTCTGACAGACCCAAGTCTGCTACCATTGCCCCTATTGATCCTAATAAGCTCTTCCTGAGATGAAATCCGCTTAATCGTGTGCTGATCGGTAACTCAGATTGGAGGACGAGCTGCTTTCAACCATATAGGTTAAACGGTATGACAGCACGATACCGACCACTACGAGCCCACTATATAATACTGTAGTCGTTCGGATCATCCTCGACGAATGGAAGAAACTTAATAAGATACTTGTCCTTACATTCAGGTGGGTATATTGACTTCAAGAAAACATTCCAGTTGTGGTAATCGAACCCTGGGTTGTAATCGAACACTGGGTTGTGATGTTTGAGAGTCCATGCTGCCGGTCAGCAATATCTCCTGGCAGCACGTTGGTGTGTCTTTATGTAGATCTGCTACTGTAATATACCTACACCTTCTATTCATCCTGTTGACCCACCGCGGTCCTCCTCCTCAAATCATTTTCGCACACTTGTAGACGCTGTTGCTTAGCCTCTGACAGATCCACTGTCTCAAGCTCGTAAACACATGTTGGAATAATACATGTACCCAATACTTTCCCATCTAATTATATATATAATGCATATCTAACATAACCTCATCTACGTTTATCCAGGCCAGAGCCCCCAATTGAATCATGTAGCGCACCCTCCCTCCAGTAAGTATTCCCCACATGTAAGTAGAGCTATCCGTTTGCTTAATATATTTACCTGCAAGGGTTATTCCCAACTCCTGACGCTGCCTATACCCACTGATAAAACATCCGTATTATATAGCCTCATACGTAGCCCCTTATCCATGTTCATACGTAACCCATGTCTCTAAAATAAATATCAGTATCTACTACAACTCCTGCTTACTATATATCCATAGCTATCCTGCTAGGTCGTCAGCATATAACAATCTTATTCAGTGCATTCTTCTAACTAACGTTCCTCCTTGTCACTTACCTTACCACAATGAAAAGAAGTGGACTTAGGGCCACACTGCCCTACCTGAGCCCAATATTAACCCCGAACCAACCAAAACCCTACCACTTCAACCTTCATAAAGACCCCACCATCCCGACTTCCGCTTCAGGGACACCCATCCACCTCAACATAGACATAACCAATTCCCTAGGAACCGTATCATAGACCTTCTTCATCACTTGACCCTCATCCCACCGAAAACCCCGATCTTCCTCCCCGATCTCCGAATCAACTGCATGTAGACCTAATTCTCTATTAACAAATCCTGTCCAGAAGCTTAAAAAGATGTCCCAACAGTGTAATACCCGGTCCCCGGTACTTTCCTTTTTCCCCTTTTGCTTCCAAATGGGCACAATCAGCCCAGTATGCCAGTCCAATGGAATACTTCCCTCCCTCAAGCACACGTTGAGCAATATTCATAACCACTTAACTACCACCTCCCCTGTAATAACAAATATTTCCGTCATCGTTCCGTTCAAACCAACAACCTTATCCCTCGTCATCCTTACAGAGCCCAATCCACTTCTAAGTGCGAAATCTCACCCACCTCAATCTTACACCTCACTGCGCAAGGTAAATCCAGTTCGGTGCCTCCTCCCTGATTGTACCGCTTCCTGCAGTAATTATCCTACACATGAACTACCTTAACCTTCTCAGTGACCAACCAATCACCCGTATCCTTAATCACTCTATCCGCTTAACATATACACCCTTCCTTCTTTCCCTTGCCATCCTAAAGATAAGTTTCCTTCCGTCATCACCATCCAACTGATTATTACTGTTATCCTCCATATCATAGCTAGCCTTTTCCACAGATTCCTAGCTTCCCTCTTTTCTGCCAGGCTATAAAGGTGGCGTGGAGCTAACTCCGGTTGAATCCCCTATCCTTCATATCTTCTAAACCATCTTTCGTTCACCACATCTGCCTTTTCTTGAACGACCCCCTCCGCTTTCCCGTTGTCTTACCACAGCGCGTACCTACCCCACCCACTCTCCATCTAGCCCACACACTGGTTCATGCAGCTCTGCAAACTACGCGCCGTAGTTTATATATGATTCTCTATATGATTGATACTAGTCTCATAAAAATGGTAGTATGCAAACATATTCAGCCTGGTAGTGTGACTTATATTCCCATCATGGCAAGGGTCATTTTTACCATATACCAACGGTGATTGGCCATTTGAATTACGTGACGTCACGATTATGGCTATTTTATCGTTACATTATATGCCTAGTAACTATACGTTAAATGACCTCATCGCAATTCAACAATTTCTGAACCGTGACTATTTTGCACACTGGTGCTAGGCAACTCATTGGCTGTTCAAATATGAACAAAAACGGTTCAAATTTGAACCGGAAGGGGGTTCCTTGGGGCTCCCAACCGAATCGGTTGAAATTGAACCGGATGTCCGGTTCAAATAAATGAACCGGAAAACCGTTTCAAATTTACATGCTGCCGGATTTAAATTATTTTCATTCTATTACTAATATTGGGATATTTTTTAGATAATACAGTTGAAAAGTATGTAAAGCTGTATATAGTGTACTCGTACATACTTTCATTATGTCTGTTATTAACATATTATAGTGCTTGAAAGCATATAACTAAGCCAGCAACGGCTTGATTTAAAAGGATAGTCCACCCTCATTTCCAAATAATTTAGAAAATTAAGGAAAACAAGTTAATACCATATACCAAATTTGACACGTTTCGAACATTACAATTTCAAGAATTAACCAGCCTCTGACGTTTGGTATTCAGTTTGGAATATCGAATACTGCCACACACCATTGAACGCCTCTATCGTATAAACGGTAGCGTATGTGATGCGTGTACACAATGCACGTTATATTATACGCGCGCTCTAACTAAACGGTTAATATGCATTTTCAAAGCTTGGCGGCAATTTGCATTTATTTAATAAGATTCATCAGTTTCGATGTAAAACAGTCATAATTTTTCCATTTCTACATTCGTCCTGGTGTTTGGAATTGATTTAATATATGATTTGAGTGAATTGTGAGGTGTATTTGTACATCGAAATTCATTATCTACTGAATGACTTCGATACGAAAATTACACAGTAAGCCAATACAAACTTTCTCCCAGCAATATTACAACTGAGTACATGACGTCACGCTCACATTCAGCTCTTGAATATTAATGAGACTGGCGCTTTCATTGCGTGCAAAGTTAGGTCTTTGTTTTGTCTTTTTTTTAAGTTCTGTACGTACCTTTTTCCAAAAAACGATTAAAATATTAAAATGGTATTATTATCATTATATTATGATGGATGTTCATTGAGGTTGGACTATCCTTTTAATTTAATAATCTGGTTTTACAACGTTACTATTCGAACATATAGTTTACAAATTATCCCGTTACCGCGGTAGTCATGGTCGATCACCGGACTTTCGTCCTGATCTGTACGACAGACACCAATAGTGAGACAAACGTGACCTTAGTATAAGTTATATTGAGACACAAAATAACGCCGGCGTAGGACAGCATTTAACGTCCACATTCGACGAACGACAATGCACACTTTTTTCTCCCATTTTCATACAGGTTGAAGGGGAGTTGATGACAGTATGAACCACACCTATGGTGTGCGATAGTAGCAATTCATTTTTTTAGCAAGGTAATTGAAATGACAAAAAAGGTCTATCCCAATATTTTTGTATTACCAAGGGAACATTCTACCACCGAATCAACGTACATCTAAGTTCGATACATAGATGACCCATGATACATGCTGTATATTTGAAGTACATTTTATACAGTATGTTTCGATGGATGTTTCGGTGGATGTAAGATTAAGATGTAAGATTAAGGCTGGTGCCTCTAGAAGCTATGAATCTCAGAAACTGGGGAGATCTAGGGTTCGAATCCCAGGTCGGGTCTAGTAGCGTGGGTTTTCCATCCGAGAGCAATCACGGTTTTCCCATGCGAACGACTTTCCCAAATTCAAAAAAATCCAAATTTGACTTCAAATTTATGAATTGGATGACCACCAGGCGTGAAGTTGTAATTTAAAAGCCTTTGCTTCTCTCGCTTCGGTGGTCGCTTAGCGTAAAATTAAATTAAGCCTTACAGGCCGATTATTATAACCCACATAATATCTTTCTTTATTAATGAATACTGGGTAAATAACGAGTAAGCTAGCATCACGTCCTGGCACCGACCTTAACCACACATGCGCACTATCACCCGGGCATGCAATATTTGTTCATGTGCGAGAAAAACACGTCACACAGTTACTCATTAACATGATATCTTGATGTAACATGTTATTTAAAGACGGTTTTCCTAGTCTGTTCTTCATTCCTGTCAACTATTCCAGCACATAATCCCATCATGCTGTTCTTGCTTCTCGTCGGTTTGTTTGTGGCTGGTGCCTCGGCACGTGAGTATTATAAACCAGTAAATCATAGGACATTATATGTCTAACTATACCATTTCAAACAGAGTTTACGACTGAGTTTTTCCAACTTGTACTATGCCTATGTACTAAGCCAAATGTTCAATAATTATCGATCGATAAACTTAGTTTATCGATCGATAATCTTGGTTTATCGATCGAAAAACCAAGATTATCGGTCGATAATCTTGGATTATCAACAGATAAACCAAGATTATCGATCGATAAACCAAGATTATCGAATTTAACTTGGTATTTCGGCCGATAATCTTAGATTTTCTAAATAACTTGGTTTATCGATCGATAAACCAAGTTTTTCGATCGATAATCTTGGTTTATCGACCGATAAACCAAGTTTATCGGTGTTAGCTATTTCCATGCTGTATATATTTTTAAGGTCATTCGCAGGCCTGTATAGCAAGCCAATTACTGTTCAATAATTAGACAGGCTCAGGTTGCTTACCAAACGCAGACACTTCGCCAACTGTCAATCCGCATACACAAATGTGTACCACGTAATATGATGGTAGGAACAGTGTGTACCATACCGCAGCTAACTAGCTGCATGAAATCCGAACTACGTGGTTCTGCACATCACCACACAGTATAGGCCTACACCACACAGTAGGTTACGTTTGTATTTATACTATACAACGAGTAGTAACGTACCGAACGGGAATCAAATCGTTGGAAATATTGTTTTACGCGCGCTAGACTTCGTATGTCTAGGAGTGTATGCATATCAGCGTGGTGCACAACTATGATTTGTACGCCAAATGTTCAATAATTAATCTTGCTAAAGGATACACTTACTGGACTTTGACAGGTGTCTGCGCATCACTGGTCATCAGGTGTATTGTGCACCTAATGCTAAAGGATACACTTACTGGACTTTGGAGGGCAAAAAAAATACTTTTTATGGTAAAATGTTGGCTGCACTAGTTAAGTGTACACCTATATGGGTGGTTAATAGCGTCCTGTGTTTTGTAAGCTTATAGCTCATATACAAGATTATTGTGTTGTTAGTTAACAACATGTAGCTCTTATCCAAATTATGGTGGCGTGGCGTTGATCTTTTCAAATGAACATTATTATGTGATATATATATTCAAAACAATCTCTCAATTTGAGTTAATCAGTAATCTTATTTTTCACAACAGGAAGTCAAGCTCCATCGACTCTATCAAAGTTCTGCTCTGAATGTGGCCTCTTTGGCCTGCCAACTAGCAAAGTGAGTCAAATCCCGTCATATTGTAGTATTTTGTCACAGACTTCTCACTCTTCAATGAATGGCAGAGCTACCTGCCTCGTTATCCTAGTCTGATCATCTTTTTGTAAAGGGTAGGCTGTTATCCCGCCCGGATGGTTATTCCTTTCATGGTTGTATCGGCAAGTCCCCTGATTGAGAGTCTTTTCAATGGAACAAAGACTAATGTTGTTATGAAAAAGCATTGATGATTATTGACATGGAAGGCACCCACAATAGCATAGATGCTGATGTTCCGATAACCCTTTTTGTGCTGAATAAAATGAGGGCGCTTTTTAGGAACCTTTCGTTGTTCCATAGCACTGTAACTAAATCATAGTCAAAGTATGTTTGAAATTGTTGCATAGCGCGCGCCATATATACTTTTAAGACTCCCTATTTCGTGGTCAAATCTACTGTTTGACATTAGCGCAGTGCGTGTCTAAAGATCGCACAAAGTACGCCCTCTGTGGCCGCAGTATTGCACCGCTCTCATTCTAAGGGTTAAAATATATCTCTCGCTCTCTTCTCTCTAACTGGGGCAACTTGTCTTCTGAAATTTTGTTACACCACCGTTTGGGATAAGTTACAATATATGTGTGTATTTTGTATGTAGCTCAGTGGATGGAGCATTAGACTGGCAAGGTCACGGGGATAATGACAATCCAGTGTTTCAAACTGTAAATATCAGGGTCTGAAATCCTTGTCATTTTTCGGAGACTCTTTTTGAGAAAAAAAAGGCCTCCGAATATAATTACGGGAGCTACGTTCGTCATGTAGAGGATTTTTATTTGATACCAAAATACAGTGTCATTTAGCTTAATTAAGCCGACAGTACAAATTCATACTAAGTACTAATAATAACAACATTTAAGGATACAATTCATACTAAGTACTACTAATAACAACATTTAAGAATACAATTCATACTAAATACTAATAATAACAACATTTAAGGATACAATTCATACTAAGTACTAATAATAACAACATTTAAGGATACAATTCATATTCATACTAAGTACTAATAATAACAACATTTAAGGATACAATTCATACTAAGTACTAATAATAACAACATTTAATAATACAATTCCCATCTGGCATGTACAGGAAGCTATTTTAAAAGTGAAAAAACAAGGCTTCCAATGTTTGGTTCGAGGGCTCTTTTTCCCATTACAGGGGCAGAATCCCCCCCCCCCCCCGCCCCCATCTATTTTGGACGTTGGTATGTATCAAATGTTTTGTGTGTCTCCGTGCAGCCTCGTTGTTGGAAACGAGCAATTAAGCTTGATCAATCAAATAACCAATTAATCAATGTATACAGTCCATAATGTAACAACAGCCTTCACAAAGTATTGAGAAGGTTTATTTAATTTGTTTACACACTATGTTATTTTAATTGAATTGTTTGAGCTGTCGTTGTCTGTGTAATTCAATTTGTGATACAGTTTAGTTATCGCTATTTACGGAGAACGGTAAGTTGATAGATCGATGTATATGCTGCACCTACCTAACTTATATTAACTCATGTCGCGCGGGAGGCAGCACTTTTGCCCAGATGACGTGGGAGGTCGCCGCGTTTTGTATTGCGTACGCGATTGGTCAGAGCGGCTCAATGGATTCTTTGTATACACGTCCAGTATGATGAGCGTTAATACCCTGATGAGCGTTAATACCCTGATGAGCGTTAATACCCTGATGAGCGTTAATACCGTGATGAGCGTTAATACCCTGATGAGCGTTAATATCCTGATTAGCGTTAATACCCTGATGAGCGTTAATACCCTGATGAGCGTTAATACCCTGATGAGCGTTAATACCCTGATGAGCGTTAATACCCTGATGTGCGTTAATACCCTGATGAGCGTTAATACCCTGATGAGCGTTAATACCCTGATGAGCGTTAATACCCTGATGAGCGATTTACCTGAGTATATTATCAGACAGGCTTATCTCATTGAATAATGGGTCAGACTTGTGTAATAGCAACAATGATGATTCGAATCGGAGTAATGGTGATTTTGTAAAAGTTTCTTTCAGGGGCCATCATCCGTCAAGGTACATAGAATAGTCCACAAGCGGCATACCATAGTCGACCAATCACAGTAAAGTAATATCATTTTGTATTCATGAATATTCACGGATTACTATCATTAATGCTTATTATTTTCTATTCTAATTAAACAGAGATCTGTCCTGGTCAGAGTATGTTGATTACTACTGTCGGCTGCACCCCTCCTTAGTAGCCATAGTGAAACAGACCCACTGCCAATTGACACAGGGTAGGTAACAGTAATAATAATAACTCATCAACTTGTATAGCACCAACTTCTTACTCTATATGGAAAGGCACTATGTAGTGTCATTAAATAAGCATTGTTTATATGTGATGCACCATGGCAGATCGGGTATTATGTCGTAATTCTCCATTTTGAGATATAAGGGGTTTTCCTCCAAAATATATCACAAGTCCAATGGGTTTTCCTCCAAAATATATCACAAGTCCAATGGAATATGGCATACCCTGCGAAAAAAACTAAATACCTAAATAAATAAAGCTACTGGTCTCCTCTTTGTTTTTACACCAAAATCTCAACATGACCCAGGGCCGACATAATACCCGATCTGCCATGGTGCATCACATATTATTCCTCCTCAGCCAGGAGGAATTGGGTACCAGGGTCCTATTTCACAAAACTTACAAACATTCGTAAATGGGACTTGCGAAGGAAGAATAACGGTGCGTAACTTTGAAATAGTTCTTAACCTTGCGAGGAATCGTAAACTTTATGTCACAAAGCCAGTTAAGAAGAACTTGTTCTTCACTTTGGCTGAACTCTTACGTCTGATTGTGAATATGCATATGTGTATGTTCGTACTGACTAATTTGACTAAAACACTAAGTCTTGAGGATGACGCTGTAAATCGCAGTGTAAAACTAACATTAAATATAATCATCAATCAATATCTAAACCCCTTTCAATTTTGGACGTTCAGCGTATGAGATCGGAGCATGGTCAACAATCAAGTGATCTGGAAATGATTCTGTACTAATGAGCCGTCAAATACAATTAATCAATTAAAGGATGAATAATTTACTCAACTTGAGTCACTGAAATATATGATAATGACTCGACTTGGGTCATTTAATTCATTGCCTCGTCACAACTGTCTGCCACATAGTATACTACCTATATGTATTGTCGATTGTTTTCGTTTTTGATACCTGCATTGACATATATATATAATCGGGCATGACGCGCATGCTGTGTAGTTTTTAACAATTTCTAGCGTAATTGCTGCCGCCATACCTATATCGTGCATTATCGACAAGAAATACCTTTTTTGTTATCAACACTTTCAACATCGTCAACAAAATCATCAACCAGCTTATTAAGTTACAACCGATTGACCCAAGAATGACACAGAAACAAGAAAATAGACACGAAAAGACAATGTGAAAGGTTTTATTTAATTGTTTTTTGTTTTATGCATTTGAAAAATGCAAGAAGTTCTAGGTTATCGACAAATAAGACATGCATTATAGTATGTAATTGATTAGGTTGCTTAAGTTTATTAGTACAATCTTGTTTGTTGTTAATCCAATCCAATCCAGAACACCGACGTCAGTTTCAGGAGCCGAGTTTCTTCACCGTCTCGCCGCCGTCATTCAACAAATGGCTTCTTAATACGATCCACGGTGTTACACAGGAGCCCTTCCCATGCATGGACACAGTATGCACGAGAACGCACCAGCTATTAGCGGTAAGCCGATTCATTCTTCATTGTAATATATAAAATAATGTTTTCTGAATACCATTGATGGTGATTGGGGGGGGGGGGGGGGG
>JAODAI010411028.1:0-23067 GCA_027575025.1 Scotoplanes globosa | reverse complement strand
GAAGCAGAGGCAGACAGCAACGCAGATGGAGAGACGACATAACACAGATAGCCGGCACCACGTGGCAGAGATGTGCATAAGATTGCACGGACTGGGACAGACGATCGGAGGGCTACGCACGATTCTGTGCGGACAGAGCCTAGGTAAGGTAAGGTAAGGTATTATGTGTTATATTTGTCGTATTTAGTTGATTGATATGTAAAGGATTTATTGTGTCTGGCAATACGTAGCAACTATATGTGTGTTATATGTTGGGCTTCTGTGGTAAGATACTAGTTTCTTATCAAAGCTAAAAACGATGTAATACTTTGGAATTCTAAATTTGGTTCATAATAATATTTGTTCATGTCGTTGTTTCCATAATATTTTTTAGTGGGCGATAATGTACTGTTTCACATTATCCATGATAATAATATTAGCGTATTTACAATTTGAAATGAAACAGGCAGCATATAATATCATAATACTAGCAGATGCAATCAGGAACAGGTACACATCAATCGCAGAACGTGGGCTATATAGTAACATGCGCGGATCCAGGAATTTATTCCATGGAATGGGGGTGGGTGTCTGTGCAATTAACTGATTAATCCAGTGTAATCTGTATAATATATTATCTAAGCGTAGCGCCACGGTGGATGGCGCGGAGCGTACCAGACAAATTAAAATCAAAGTGTCCTTAGATGCATTATTTTGCAACATTTTACGCAATTTAAAGTAAACTTTGTATTCCCAAATTTATTGTTTTAACATTCATTACATTTTATTAAAAATAGGCGAACATGAGGTAGGCCTATATCGAATGCTCTTAGAAAAGTAATATGTGAAACAGACATACGTTACCTATAATGAGGTGGTAAATTTTGCTTTATTTTTAAGACAACAAACCAACCAGGTGACATTCATGTTTCGAGTCGTTTTCATACAACTAGCTTTTATTAGAAATACATATTAAACCTGCATGCACGGAAAGACACACAATATAGGTAATTCGCAGATATTACCACCCTTCCACGTCCTACAAATACAGACTTTTCTGCAGTATGCAAATTAGTTAATTTACATATGATCAAGGAGGGGGTGGGTTGTTCACGATTGTTTTTGGCGCCAAAGAGGGAAACCTTTTATCAATGTGAAGCCTCTAAACAAAGCCGTGATTCCAAAGCGGTTCCGGATGGAGTCTCTAGCTTCATTTTGTCGGTCGCTCTGATAGGGGTCGGGTCGACGTCACCAGAAATAACGGACGTTTATCTACACATCCCGATTCACCGACCATCGATCAGATTCCTTGCTTTCAACTATCGAGATCAGAACTATATAATTCGATGCTTGCCTTTCGGGCTGTCAACTGCACCGAGAGTGTTTACTCGAGTCTCTCGTCCGGTGGTGGCTCATCTTCGCAGGAACGGTCCACATGTTTTCCCTTGCATCGATGATTGGTTGATCGTGAGTGTATCACGAGAGGCTACCCTTGTGGACACAGATACCGTGCGTTGTCTGCTGAGACACTTGGGGTGGATCATCAATGTGAGGAAGTCGTGCCTGGTTCCGTCTCAGAAGATCATTTATCTCGGAGCGGAGTTCGACTTCAAAGCAGGAATAGTCGAATATTCGAGGGTCGTGTTCGACTTGTTGAATCTCTATATGTGGAACATTTTGTCACCTTCGTGCTGTACATTTGGCAGGGAAGTACAACGTGTTGGCAGATGCCCTGTCGAGGGGCGCATGCAGAACGGAGAGTGGTCTCTGAAAAAAACAGTTGTAGGCAGACCATCTATTCCAGACTTACGATCGACCACATAATATGGACCTCTTCGCATCGGTGCACAATTGCAAGCTATCAACTTTCTACACCACCTGGCCTTGCACAGCGACTGGTTCTCGCTCGATTGGACGTACGTGTTCCTCCGTGGTCTCTTCTACAAAGAGTGTTGGCGAAGTTCGCAAATTCAGTCAACGCAAGTTTTCTGACGATAGCTCCATGTTGAGTTCTTAGTCGACTGTTCGACGATGCTTCCTCTTCAAGACAGCATATTAACGCAGAACCGAATGTCATTTCTCAACTTATACAGTCTAGATCTTTCTGCGTGGATGCTTTTAATGAACGAACACGAGAGGTGGAAATGTATAAGATGGTTGCTGATATTGCCGCCCGGTTCATCACACCTTCTTCAGTTAGAACGTACGATATACGGGTTAGCAATTTTTATGCCTGGGAAGAAGCAAACCATTTGTGATCCGATCTTGTAATATTTGTTGCATAATTAATCATTGACATGTATATCTAAATAGGCTACATTTGCAAAGAGGTGGTGGAAAATGACGGCACAAGCAGCAACTACTACGAGTGACAGATACACGAAACGGGTTCGATTGTATATATATGGGTATGCTTTTTTAAAAGTGATATGCTGAAATGCGGAATCCTGGTACATAAGAAACAAATAATAATAATGATATCGGCATGGAAGGCATATTAAAAAATCACTGCTGTATCGGAATGGAAGTTATCTTATAAAAGGCAACATCGAGTAGGGGTGGGAGGTCCGGACCTCCCGGACCCCTGGATCCGCGCCTGAATAATTGCAGGGAAACGAAATGTTTAACATGCCTATATTTTGTTAAGATAAACTGTTAACATATAACATGGATGCCATAGTGCAGTTTTGGGATAGTCTTCACAGTATGGTTTTATGAAGAATAGTTCCTGCCTTTCTAAGCTTCTGGAATACCTTGAAGATCTTACAAGGTCTGTGGATGTTGGGGAATTAGTTGATGTAGTGTTTATAGACTTTCAAAAAGCATTTGATAGGGTGCCTCATAAGAGACTCTTGTTTAAATTAGAGGGTTTGGGTGTCAGGGGTTCTCTTCTTGGGTGGATTAGTGAGTGGTTAAGTGGGCGTATGCCGAGGGTGGTTCTTGTGGGGTCTGTGTGTTGTTGGAAGAGTGTCACTAGTGGTGTTCCTCAAGGTTCTGTGTTAGGTCCATTGTTTTGTTTTCCTTATAGTAATGATTTGGACGAGGCTGTTTGTAGTTCAGGTATCAATAAGTTCGCCGACGATACTAATGTTTATGGTTTTCTCGTAGGAGGATGCGGCTGGGTTTCAGTTGGAGTTGGATAGTATTTTTAAGTGGTCGGAGGATTGGGGTATGTTTTTCAACGTCGAAAAATGTAAGGTTATGCATGTCGGTAGTCGGAATAAGCAGAATGTTTATAATGTCAATGGTAGAAACTTAGCAGTTGTGCAGACGGAGAAGGATTTGGGTGTTCATTTGGATTCTTCGTTGAAGCCGTCTAAGCAGTGTGTTGAATCTGCGAGGAGAGCTAATTGGATTTTAGGGTTGATTATACGTCATTTTAAGTTCCTCCATAAGGATATTGTTGTTAGATTATACAAGCAGATGGTTAGACCTCATTTGTAGTATGCTGTTCAAGCTTGGAATCCGTTCTTAGCCAATGATAGGATTGTTCTGGAGCGTGTTCAAAGAAGTCCTTCTAAATGAGTTAGTTCCCTTAGTTCTCTATCATACCGTCGACCAACGATTGACTCATCTAAAGCTAACAACTTTGGAACTTCGTCGTGTTCGTGGTGATCTTATTCAGGTATTTATAATTGTCCATGGTTTTGATAAGTCAAAGTTTGATGATTTGTTTACGCTGTCTGATTATTCTGGTACCATATGTCATAGTCTTAAACTACGTAATTAGTATTTCAGGTTAGATGTTAGGAAGCATCCCTTCTCTCAGAGAGTTTTTGATGCAATGGCTTGCCAGAGTAATTGGTTCGCGTAGTTAGTGTTAATGCCTTTAAGAATGCTCTTGATATATACTTGTTGTGACTGTTGAAGGGCCTAGGTTGTCCATTGGATGATGGAGGTTCAGGATCATATTATAAGGACTGTGTCCTTGCTGA
The DNA here is from genome assembly GCA_027575025.1 of Scotoplanes globosa. Lineage (NCBI taxonomy): Eukaryota > Metazoa > Echinodermata > Holothuroidea > Elasipodida > Elpidiidae > Scotoplanes > Scotoplanes globosa. The sequence goes on along the minus strand of JAODAI010411028.1, from coordinate 19,153 downwards.
TCCATTCCTACTTAACTTAGCTTAACTTAACATCCCTACAAACAGGTTAAATTACATATTCATAATAGCTATATTAGATATGTCGACGTATATGTAATAGTACAGTAACCATATGGCAGTTCAGTTATGTATTAGTTCAGAACAAGTTTACGTAACTTAGTTACATAACTGTTACCAAAATATTACCGAATACTGTTTTGTAAATACGACGAAACCACAATACGTATACACTTGTTACCTGCTATTTACATAACAGTTTAGTAGTAGCTTGCTTATAGTTACGTAACTAAAATAAGTAAACTTGTGATTGAACTAATACACAACTGAACGTCCACATAGTTACATACTCGATGTCACATTGTTATATAACTTGATAGAAAGTTATAACATAACGATATTGTAGGGATTACACTTCAGGTATTCACCTGCCACGAAACATTGATTTGGTTTTGGTTCGTCTCCATAGCAATCACATTTACAGGAATGAATAGTCCATCTGTCGAAATACACAAATGTAACGGTATGTTGATTATTTATATTTTGATACGGTAATTATCTTTGTAAAATAAACGAATATATAATAATATATAATCACAAATAATAACTTAGAGAATAGTATAGATGCATTGGGTTACATGAACGTGGTCCCCATATCTTACTATGGAAGTGTATATAGGGAAGCACTTCAAACGTTCACAAATATTAGTCTGCCGGATCGCACCCGATGAATGAGAAAATCGGTTACTGATCAAAGCGATCCCAAAATGTATACTGGTTTGATGAGCTATGAAGCCACATAAAAGTGCCAGTGTAGTTTATACTTACATCAGTATGTCAATATAGTAAAATGCATAATGTTCTGTTGCTGGAATATGGCCGCCATACCACCTACCGAGACCCAACCATGATATCGTCTAAATGAGCCAGATACCAAATAATGGCTGAATAAAGAAGTTAGTTTCATATATATGGCACGCCAGACCCACCTACAGCCGTCGGACCTTCACTTTTAGGCACATTCAAAACCTGGGCGGGTAGAATATAGAAGCTACATTTTGTATAGAATTGCCTCCAAATGTCTTTGACCACACCTTGTTGAGTATAACCAAATATCACTCGCTTAGCAATATCTAACGACCACGTCGTAATCAGTCAAATATGGTAATACACTGCCCTATGTGATGGATATACTTGCTACATGTATACCGTACAACAATCACCGTCGACAAAGTTCTTACCCCATGGTATACATACGAACTACGCCTTCTAAGATTCAGTTTACTTCTACTGTATACTGTTATTGATGAGATTACAGACAGCAAAATGGCAAGATGTATCGATTTTTCAATGGAAAGATCAACAGATTGTGAAGATAAATTCCAGAGTGTTCTAACGCCAATGTTTTTTTATCGAACCCAGTCGGTTTTAGTGTCGATGACTTTCAGTCAATCAACACCGTTGAAGCAACTAAGCGTATTATGACCATGATCTATGAATCCTCTTCATTTGGTTTAGTTGCCAACACGATTCTTCAAACTTCGTTTATTAGAAGTAGTAGAATACTATGTAAATATTATCAAACCATCATTTGGAATGGGTACTGTTCCTCGTCGCCACGTACATGCTCTATGATATATCATCGAATCAGTTATCTACATGTATGTGTAACCGTTTATTTTAACATACTTTTTTAAAACATACGTTCCATTAAATTAAATTAATATTTTACCGAATTTTCACTTTAATTGACGTGCTATGGTACAGAAACTGAGCTACTTCTGGTATGAAATAACATTATTGTTACCGTAGACAATCACAATGGTCTCACGGCGACGTTCAATACATTTGACCACAATAATTATTTAAGCGCTTAGAGCACCATTTCAGCCTAAAGGTCATTGCTGTAAAGTCTGTGATTCGAATCATATATACCGTTCATTGGCGTTTCACGGGGAAGAGTTCTCGGTCATAGTAGTATCACTTTATACACATTCCCTCATGAGGATGTTATTTTAGCCAATGACCTGGATTTTATGCTATTTGCTATTCGATTTGTATTTTTTCTTGTGAAAATTTGTCAGATTGGAATTTAATACATAGACAATGTACTTCGTATCTTGTAAATTTAATAAAGTTTCAAACCAACTTCGTGACTAGTTTTAGAGTAGGTATTACTTATGCCAAACCTGTTCCCGAAATATTCGTGTTCAATTCGACAACTTGGTGCGTGATCGCTTAGCATGATTATTTACCTATTTGCACCAATTTTCTGGAATTCTTTCCAAACTAGGATTACGGACTCCTCGTCTATTTTCAACTAATTGCAACGCCAATTTCCAACTTATTTATAATGTTATTAAACCTTTACTAACACGCCCCCTTGACATTATTTACCCTGGAATCGTAATCTTTCATCGTATCATTTTTCATTCCATTTATTTTTTCTTTCATGTCTTGTGCACAGTTTAACACAATTCCTGTTCAAATCTGAGATTCCATGTAGGGTGTCACATGAATTTTAAAATGGTATGTTTTAAAAATGTTCAATATTACATATGCTTGTCCACTAAAGCTTGTCAATGAAGATTTCAGGTATTGTAACATTGTTATTTGTAAATCGGTTGCCATGTAATGTATTATATAAGTATATTTTCGTTGTCAGATATAGACCATTTCATTTCGAAATAATACAATACAAAACATATAAAGCAATAAAATACACAATACAACAAGCAATACAATACATAGAAAATACAAAAAATCATCAAAAACAATTAAAAACTATGAAGATACTAAACTATCACATAAATGTCATTTTTCATCCATAACAGTTCGGAAAATGTATTCCCAGTATAGGTTCTGCATTCAGTGTATCTTTATATTTGGTAATAAATGAAGTTACACTATATTTCAAGTAACATTTTATGTAATTTCAGGTATTTTGCGGAAATTATGTGAAATGATGTATATTACTGTTAATAACAAAAAAATAACGTAATTATTATTTGTTAAAAACTATGTTGTTCCGAACATATTTGTCTATAGGCAAGCTAAGTTTCAAGTCATTCGAATATTCCCCGAATGATGTATCAGGGGGCCCTCCCCGCACCCCCAGGATAGGTGAACACCAAAATAGCCCGTGTAAGTTAGGAATAAGTTGCCCCAAGTTACTCCTTTTGAACTTATATTATGCGTTGTTTTCATGCGCTCACCTGAAATTTACTCAGGAAGCCACTATATATTATATGTTTGCATCATTATATCCTCTCAAATTACTAATTATAATTACTAAAACGATGTGTTCAGTGTTTGACCTCAAATGACATTTGACCACCACCAAAATAGCACCGGTCTAGTATGCCATTGGGGTCAACCTTCATATCAAGTTTGAACGTTGTCGGACTTTAACTTTTCAAGAAAACGTATTTACCAGCCATTTACCAGGCTATATCGGTACTTTTATAGTTGTAAGGACCGTACGTCAGTTTAGTCTTGATAAAGACGTTATTTAATTAATGGGGTTTAAAACTGAAAACATCAATATATTGAGACCGGATGGTCGATTTGACTCTAGTTTCAAGAATGTTGTTGATAATGTTCTACACTATAATATCAACTAACATTATTTACAAACTTTCCGGATCCTTTCAGTATACGTCCTTATGTGGAGTTCATTAACGATTTTATTTAAAACGATGCTTCATATATATTTAATGTTTGTAATATCTTTACCTTACCAATTAATTGTACTTTTTCAATTACGATTAATAATAGTGGAATAACGTAAGGCTTGCAGAAATTGTAAGACAACTAAGATGTAATGTGACATTTTTCAGATGTGTCTCATAAATAGGGGAGTGATATAATAATTGTCACTTGGGAAAAAATTGACACATGATAATGATTTTAAAAATATGTTTGGCAAATAAGATGCATATGACCGATTAATTGCAGCTAAATAGGCGTATACTATGTTGCGAATATTTGAATTGTTACCCTATACATATCATCATCAATTCATGACAGGCATCTCCCATATGTGATGCAACGTGGCAGATCATGGATTATGTCGGTCATTGGTCATGTTGAGGTATTAGTGTATAGGAGAGACCAATAGCATTATTTTGATACAACAATCAAGAAAGTATAAGTTTTATAAGTTACTTCATTTTTTCATGTAGTTGGTCATATACTACTGGACATGTATACTACTGGACTAATAGGCATGTTATATAGTTTGAAGAAAAACCTCTCCTATCTCAAAACAGAAAATGCCGACATAATACCAGATCTGCCACGGTGCATTACATATGTACTGACCGTTCTACCACCCGACATCTACAATGTTTAATAATATTTTTTGAGGATTTTCATATTACCGTCACAATTCGTGTTCACAATGAGTTCAGGACCACGTGGTCCCATTCCACCGGCCCCTTCTCTGACAGCCGATATACTGAATATGTAGTACGTGCTGTTCCCCAAGTTTCCGGCAGTAAATTCCAAAGGCCCAGTGTTTGAATAAATCCTAGATCCAATCGTCCAATCGTCGTCTGTCGTCATCAACTTATAGTATGGAATATATGCCACTATAGGCGGGTCTCCAACATCACTATCTGGATTCCAAGGCTTCCAGCGAATTGTAACCGACGTTGCATTTACCATGATAGCCGTGGGTGCATCTTGCAACACCGGTAATTCTAGTGGTTTAAAAATAAACATTTATTTGTTTAGTGTGGGAACACTTAATGCATTAAATGTAAATTCCCTATAATTACAATATACTATACCCATTTAATCATAATTTATTCGATTAAAAATGCTCATAAAAAATACAACAAATTACAAACATATAGCAAAAGGATCAGAGCAAGTAAAATGAAACTAACTTCCTGTAACCCTAATATATACATTGCCCAAATATAATAAAATAAACATATAAAGTGTCACACGATAAATGCACGGACAAATATGTACAATATATGAATGCAAATAGAAACGACTATACTGGCGAGGTTCAGCATGATCAAGGGTAATGTAATGGTATTTGATTAATGCTTTACGTCTGAAAGCAGTGACAAAGCACATAATCGTCCAATTCAGCATGAAGTACATACCATAATAATACTACTACTAATAATGGTGATTTATATAGCGATTTTTTTCTGCATAAGACAAAAAGGCACATCTCAAACCGTTTCACTGCGATTTATTTGTTTGTCTGTATATAATGTACACATGTACCACATGACCAGAACATAATCAATGTTCATGCAAATTAAAAATGTATTCATTATAATGAAGTATGATTTTTTAAAGAGATTTGCTAAAACCGATCACTATATCACATGATTTGATACTAACTGGTAAATGATTTGAAAGTGTAGCAGCTGCAAAGGCAAACCATTTACTGCAATAGCAACTGATACTATACAGTGGCTGTATCATTTGATATTTGCTATCAGAGCGCAAATTGCGAGAAGGTTTATAAGAATGAATCAGTTCACCAGTGTATAGCGACTGGTTAAATATAAACCCACAAAAGGTAATGACAATGATTTTGAAGACAATCCAGGACTTAATATAAAGCCAGTATAGATCATACATTATTGGTGTAATATGACTATGTCTAGCATATTTTTTAATGATACGGTGAGCTGTATTTTGATTTTTGTAAATCCTAAAGTTATGCTGATTTGATAAACCAAACAAAATAGTTACAAAACTCAAGCTTCGAAGAAAAGTATGCATGAATTAAAATTTCGGCACTCTTTTGATCAAGAAATTTCCTGATATACATGTTCAAGCTGCAAATTAGCAGCGGCGCAAGTCTTTGAAATCTGATTATTCCAAGATAATGCGTTATCAAACAATGCACCAAGGTTACGTACTTTATCGGAAACATTAATTTGATGTCAATTGACAACTATAAATGTAATTGAAATAGTAGCCTTATTAAATCTGGAGCGAAAAACAATACATTATGTTTTTCCTATTTTATGCTTTAACTTGTGATTGTTCATCCATAGACAAAGATCACGTATACAGCACCACTTTTATAAAAACAGATACTATATCACATTCATTAAATGCGAGGTATAATTGTCCATCATCAGCATAATGATGAAAAGAGAGACCATTCTTACCATTAGTGTCCGAAACCCATTTAATGTAAAGTGAGATCAATATAGGTCCCAAAACATAACATTGTGGCACTCCATAAATAATATCGTTATACTTTTAATTCGTGCCACCATAGTACCAACTTTGTGAACGACTAGCTAAATAAAAAGCAAACCAGGCATGAACACCGCCTGAAACAGAGTAAGCATTAAGAAGAAGAGATAATAACAAAACATGATCAACTGTATCAAATGCTGCAGATAAATATTATTGGAGAAATATTGACAGGATGAGATCTCAGAAGGCATAAACGGGCAAATATGTGATTAGAGAACAGGTTATTAGGATGTCTAGCATTCACGATACTGTGGGAGGAGGGTACCTTTGTATAACAAAAATTACCCGACATACATTCAGCAATAAAATGAAAAAGCATAATTTTAAAACGATCATAGATATAATACCTGTGAAGCTGTTTTAATATAATGTGGCACATGCATATTAATTTTAATCATATTTATATTTACGTGTCGTATACAGTACTACAGACGTTGTACGAAGGTTGGCTGTGCAGAATGTTATTTGTGCACAGGTCAGTCATGTCCAAGCAGTATTATAAAATTTATAATTGTTTACCTTTTGTATAACATGTACATGTATTACATATGTATACACGCTATGTTATTACATACTCTTTTACCCCTAGTTGTTGTGTCGTGCTTTGTTTTTGTTATCACTGATTTATTCATCCAATCAGATTATCTTATCATTTTAGGATTTGTGAGATCTAAGTAGTGGCATTTATGTAAGTGTCAAGTCAGGGAGGTATGACCTTTAACCTTAATATGCATACGTTGATTATAACCAATCCACGTTGAGTGAGTGGCCACTATTGTTCGAGGTATTTTGTATCAAGCTTGACAATTTAAGTTTTGTTTTATCAGTTAATCGGGAAGGTCATATCAGTGTAATAGTGGGGATTATGTATTATTATTCACTTGAATCAACTTAAGCCTATATTTCATATTTCATATAATAACTAGAACATTATGATCAATAAAAGAAGTTTTTTTATATCCTGAAAAAAATATAAGACGTTATGGATTATTATTGATGCTGTTTGATTATATTATTGAATTTATACATTGGTCGCTGTGACAGACGTACGTCCTAAACGCTAATACTAATACAGCACCAGGTACATGCTATGTACATTAATCTTTGATTTAGGACAATGACAGTATGTGCGTTCGGCTGATCGACTCATAATCGTTCGACTGGGCTTTACGTCGTCAAAACGTCACAACTCGTGTACATGAAAAGTAACCAGCTCCGGGATCGTTAAATTTTAATGCACACGAGTTGTGACCTAATTTACGTCATCGAAGCAGTGCATCTGGTGGAAAATAATTATAAAAGTGTTTAATAGCGGCGATGCCTATATGATTAATCTGCCGTCCAGTATAGAACAATTAACGTCAATTTAATAATCTAGACAATTAAAAATGCCTTTGTAAAATATAGCGCGGAAGTAAGTTTCCAAGTAGAACCACGATAGACCATTTACGATCATTGTTAAAGATGCCCAGTAGCGGTGCCACGTGACACACTTTCTAAATATTTGAAAATGTAAATACAACAAATGATGAAAATATATAATTTTAGAACATTCTATTTGCCGATTTTCGATAGCGCATTTGTATATGTCTATTATGCATTTGGCATAAATGGATATTTCAACTCAATCACATATTTTTGGGTAAGCAGAATACTATATTTAGTCCTATCTTTGAATGACTTATTACATTATGTGTTCATACTCAAAATAGTCATTATCGATTCCTTCCAATCTTGACTACACGCACACAGCACACGCGGTATAGTATACTGTTTATATACATACCATGATATGATACAACATTTTGAACTATGTCGCATGCGCGTCGTATAAGGAATACCGTACACATACTATACCGGCATACGTACGTACCGCATGTATTCAAAGTATATCGATCACAACATATATCTGAAATAAAAAAGGCGTCCGCAATTTGTTGATAAACAAACGAGTCACGTGGCACCGGTACTGGGCATCTTTAATAAATAAATATATTTACTATATCAATATATATTTTTTGATAAACAAAATCTAGGTAAAGACAATATTTGAGGAGTTTATTTTTTTAAATTAAGTTAAATGATTGACAGAGAAACTGTCAAAGTTAAATGGTAAGTTAGTTGCTTGTATCCAAAGTTCATGATAAAAACAAGATGAAACCAGATATCATATGCTAACTCTAACTGATGGAAAGTATATATTCTACATATTAATGTGGCAACACATTGCGATCTGAAACTCAATAAACAGAGAGTTGGGTTTGTGATTGCTAGGCCAGAGGTTCGGATACAGATTGATGATGAAGATATTGACAATGACAACAACATCAATCTATTTCCATCAACAATCACATGTACAATAATAATGTGGTTATTATAAATGAATGAGGCTAGGAAAAGGAGGGAAACATAAGTATGATATTTCTCTAATTATAACTGGCATAGCATATGCTTTTTGTTACTCATATAACCCAATCATTGAAATTCACTCTTTCGCTCCCAACCACTTTTTGCATACACCTTTTCTCAGCTCAACGAAAATGGAGGTGAGGGGGGCGCTATTGCAGTTCTTGCCAGTCGTTTTCAAATGCTATTTTCTTCAAGAAGACAACTTTCTTAAGACTATGCTTTTTCATTTGACGCCAAATATGTCAGCCTATGCCACCTGACCGATTCAATTTCCACCATGACGTGATTAATCTAGTTATATAGTTACTGTTGAAGTGAATGGGAGTACAACTTCGTGCTGTATTTACTCCAACATATCCAATGACATCATATATTATGCTAGATACCATCACAAAGAGCTCTCTGCATACTAACTATTTACGGCAATACGAATAAGGTGGGGGTATACATATAATGTTTAAAGCGAAAATAAAGTGTATATATCTTACTCCAGTTCGACGAGTTTGGACCGTAGAAGTGGTATGCGTAACGGCGAGCATGGGAGCGAGAGGTTAACAAGGAACCGTATCAACATGATAAATTGATATGGTTAGTAGATATTGAACTGTTGGTCGCAGTAGTGCAAGGCTGTTTATTAGGACCGGTACTGATAATCTACACTATATGAATTTGTCACGTATCCCAGTGCATCTATCCAGGGACATGCCACTTTGCATATCCCTGATCTAACTGGTATATCAAATGCTTTATGGGAATCTAAGTTGTCAATTAAAAGGTCACATATACTTGATCAATCAACCAATCAATTATTGTTTGTTGACGGGCATGGTTAGTATTATTACTTGTAATTGTATTTCTTCAAAGTAACATTGGTATGTAAACTGGACCCATATTAAAACATGTGAAGGTTATATTCAAGTGGACCTATAAGAAATTCCGAAATTCTACCAAGTCTAAAGTTAACGAGGCCTATTGGGCCTATATTAATGATCTTCTGTCAATTCCGGACAACTACAAATGCTTTTGGTCGTTTGTTCGAAGCCGACGTCAATCGCATCTCCCATCACGTTTTAATTACAATAATAAAATATTACATATATAGTACCTAACATTGCTGATGCTTTTAACTCCCACTTTGCTTCTATATTCAACCCCACATATTTACCTATTATTAAGCCACCAGAGTGTGACATACCTATACCGCCCTTAAATTATCCTAATTTGTCTGTCTCTGATATTAGAAATCTGTTCCAACAGCTGGTTACCAACAAATCTGCCGGGCTTGATGATATTACTGCTACCCTACTTAAAGAATGTTCTGAAATGATTCCACCTACTCTTTACCGGCTTTTCCACTGTTCTTTAAGAACTGGACATCTGCCCTTACAACATTACTCTATACACAAAGCCGGGGATGTTGCAGATATGCATAATTATAGACCAATTGCCCTTACTTCTATTATCTGTAAAATATTTGAGAAAAAATTATCTAGCAGTATTCTTATTAACGTACAATCCAATAAACTCCTAAATGAGTGACAACATGGTTTCGTTCCACAGCATTCATGTAATACCTAATTGTGCAATATCCCTTACTCTTGGGCAAGTACTCTTGATCTTATTAATCCTCTTTTTATTGATGCTATATTTTCGGATTTTTCTAAAGCTTTTGATAAAATGTCACATAATATTCTATTATGTAAGCTCAGTCAGCAATTTCACATTACTGGTCCGATTTGGTACTGGATATGGATCCAATGTTTTCTTGTTAAAATACTACAACGGGTTCAGTACCAAGGTACCCAATCTAGCTGGGTCAAAGTCAGATCTGGGGTACCTCAGAGTAGTGTTCTTGGTCCAATTATATTTGTTCTATTTATCAATGATTTTAATTACAGTATATTAATTCTCAATGTTCCTTATTTGCTGCTATAACATTGAGGACCCCAGGATAGTTCAAGATGACCTCTATACTGTTTCAAACTGGTGTCACATAAATAAAATGTCAATTAATATTAACAAGAGCAAATATATGCGACTATCCAGGAAAAAAATGTCCCTAAAAATGTCTACACCCTTAATGGTTTTCAACTAGAGACCGTCAGGTCCCACAAATATATACGGTGTCATTTTTGACAATCAGCTCTCCTGGAGTCTTCACTGCAATACTGCAGGTTGCATCCAACGTTCACAAAGCTCTAGGTTTCTTACGTTCTGTTTCAGCTGGCCTGAACAGTACTGTTCGTCTTTTACTTTTTAAATCTATTGTCGTCCCTATTATTGAGTATGGTTTTCCCGCATGGGTCCCCATAATCTGACTCAAGAAAATGGACTGCAGGAGGTTCAGAGGAGTGCTTCTCGTTTTATATTGAACCAGAAACGTATGGATATGTCCTATAATGCGCGTCTTCATTCTCTAAACTGGTATACCTTTTTAAACAGATATCACCTTATTTTAATTATGTTTGTTTCCAAGTGTCTATATGAACAATTTGTATGCTCTGTTGTATCCGATTCTATTTCAATAAACATTTTTGTAGGCTGTGGAGCACCTTGCCCCTTAAATCCATAGAATTGCTCCTCTTTGGCTCCTTCCAGTCGTTTTGTGATTTTAATCATGGAACATTGAAAAGAACTGGGTCTCATTTCAATCAACATATTAAGTGTCCCACACGTGGAGATACAATTCTTGATCTCTGTTATTCGAATGTTAAGGGTCTTTCTCTGCTACCCCATTGCTCAAGCTTGGTGAGGCTGATCATAACCTTGTTCTATTGTTGCCAAAGTATATTGCTATTGTCCAACGCGTGGAACCTAAGAAGTGTATAATTAAGCAATGGTCTGATGACGCCATCATCAGACTTCAGGATTGCTTTGAAGTCACTGATTGGAGCATGGTCATCAACTCTACCTCTGATATCGATGAACTAACCGATACTATCAGTGCCTATGTACAGTTTTGTGAGGATACCATTATCTCATATAAAACGAATAAATGTTACTCTAATAATAAACCTTGGATTACTGGCGAAATTAAGCAGAACATAAACATAAACAAGGGTGCATTTGGGAGAGGCAATAAACAATAACTGGAAACCATCCATAAATAACTGAAATGGGCAATTAAAGATGAAAAACTTCTTTATAAACAAAATATTGAAAAACATTTCACTGATAATAATATGAAAACGGGTCTGGAGCGGCATGCGCTTGATGACGGTTACACTAATAATAACAGTACCATTTACCCAATATATTAAGTATGCTAACGATTTGAATGAATTTTACAATAGTTTTGATTGCCATGATTTTTCAAATGAAGTTGAGGATCTTCTTCAATTAACATCGGTAAATTCTGATCCTTAGCTCAATGTATAGAAGACCAGGTACGTAAGCATTTCCGTAGGTTAAATTTATCAAAAGCTGCTGGTACAGACAAAGTTTCTCCAAAGTGTCTCAAAAAGTGTTATTACAAACTTTCATATATATTTGCTCATATATTTAAGGAGTGCCTTAAAACTCATCATATTCCATCAATTTGGAAAATGTCATGCATCATTCCTATTCCAAAAAAGCAATCTATTTCAGGCATGAATGATCTAACGTCTGTTTCTATGCAAATTTGTAAGCATTTTGTTCTCAACTATATTAGGCCATTATTGCATAATCACATGGATTCATTACAATTTGCTTACTCTAAGGACCGTAATATTGAAGTTGCAATTTTATACTTATTATATAGTCTATATTCTCACCTGGAATATTCTAAATTTGGTAATGTTTCTGCGCGTATCATGTATTTTGATTTTTCATCGACGTTTAATAATATCCAGCCATGCCTTTTAGCAGAGAAACTTCTAAATATCAAAGAAGTTCCAAGATCACTTGTTGGATGGATTTTAAACTACCTTACTAATCATATTCAGTCTGTGAAATTAAGTAACTGTATACATTGTAATACTGGTGCTCCACAAGGTACGTTATTTCTATGTTTCTTTTTACTGTATACATAGCTGATGCTCGATCTACATATTCCAGCTGCCCTTTGGTCAAATTTGCGGATGATACATCCCTTGTTGGATTGATAACCAACGACGATGATAGCGCGTGTATTAATACAATATATAAATTTGTAGATTTGTGTGATGTTAATTTCTTACGTTTAAATATTTTTAAGATCAAAGGAATGATCATTACATATAGACTGAAATATAATGTAGTGCCCGAACCCTTATAGTTAAAGGCGACACAGTGGATAGAGTAATAGAATATCAATATTTTGGTGTGGTGATCGACAACAAATTAAACTTCATTCAACATAATGATTATATGGATAATCCCCTAAAACAGAGGATGTGTTGATTATGTAAACTAAGCTATTTTAACATTAATTTTGATATTGTTGCCATCATTTATAATTCGATTATATGTAGCGTCTGCACTTATTGTGTTATTTATTGGGGTGGGTGGGGTAATATAGATAATTGCAGGAAACATGTTGTCAGTAATATCATTAAATGGGCGGGTAAAATTATTAGGAGAGGCCTTGAGTCATTTGACTCGGTGTACAATAGTCGGAGGGGGGTAAACTCACAATTTTCTGAGTGATGCTAATCATCCCCTTCACGACCACCTTATGAAATTGCACATTCCACGTATCGGCATAATGCGACCTGCTTTATTTTTTACTAATCGTTTTCAATCTCCTTTCTTGAGTAGTGCTATTCGTTGTTATAACATGGAATTTAAGAGGTAATTTGTCTTGTTTATCTTTAGTTGTTAAGTGTTTTTGTGTTAAGTGTTCATATGTAGTAGTTTATGGTATTTTCATTCATTATTTTCTTTATCGTTTGTATATTTGTATGTTTGCAGACAGCGTAATTTCTTTTTTTTGATTCAATAAAGTTGTATTGAAATCTACATATATATATATATATATATATATATATCCATCTACCTGAACTGATCAATCCATCCTACCCATATATCCAACCATCTTTCCATTATATCTACTCATCCATCCAGTCTATCAGTCATCCATATGTACATTAATAAATACATCCATCCATGCATAAATATGCACACCAGCCCAATGATCTACCCATCCATCCACATATCCATCAATCCGTACATTAATCCACCCAATCAACCATCCACCCACATATCCATCCAATCATCCATATGTAGATATATACATATATATCCATACACGTGTCAAACAATCCATTCCATAATCCTATCCACCAACATAACCATTTTTCGCTATATTACCTATATATTGTAGTTTATCATGCATTTCTAAACTAATCTGAACAGCGCCGTCATATTAATTTATTTGTACCTACTCTATTAAGTAATCAATAGTATTAGTGTAACAAAATAATCCGAAATGCACATATTAAGTATCAATACTAACCTTTCATATACGATTTTCCTTTGAATTTGGACGCCATTTTGGACAACGCCCACAAAGGGTACCCACAAACAGTGTAATGGCAAACAAGCAGATTATGTTACGTACGGGATATATATATCTGAACAATTGAGTGGACAATCATCCCGAAGGGTGGGTTGAGGGTTGGGGGCTTTATTTGCCCATACACTATGGCGTTAGGCTACTGGTTCTTGAATTCGTATACGGCTACATACATACATATGTTGGTGTTAAACAACTCATGAAAGAGTGTAAACTTAGATCCTAGTTTTTATTAAGTAAATTATTAAAATATAATAAGTAATGTCATGCTACCATATATGTGGGTAGCTTTACACGTTTTAACAGGTACAAATATCTGTCCTCTTTTTAACCTACCTAAATTCACTCAAATTACTTAATGTAGTCCTACATAAAATGGGTACAATTAGTCAGCGCCAAATAGCTTATGTATTCCATATTATAGACCAAACGACGAACACGAAACATGTATTATTTAGTCATTGAAGGTGAGACATGTTACTGACAAAATATACTTGGTTGTTTCAACGGGATATATATTAATTATGTATTATAATACAAACAGTTGTTATACTATTTGAAAAACAATAATTTTCTTAAAAATCATATTTTGATAATTAATCACAGTCATTCACTGAGCGAATAAATGTAAGACTAAAGCTTGCACCGTATGACACAGACAGTAGTGCAGCACCCAAGTTAGGTTAAGCTTATCATATGTTATGGTGTAATGGTATTACAAAGTTGGATATCATCATAACAAGTATGCCTAGCAATACTTAGCCACCCACTTCGTCGCTCAGTTACTGTGTCTGATTTTCAAAATAAAATGATTAAAATAATTGTGATCATATAAATTATCGAATAAACATTCATATTATACGATGAAAATAATATATGATTGTTTCCTGTGTGACACACTACAAATTAGTATTAGCGTGGAATGTCTTACTGCAAATGACTGGATATCGTGTGTACGTGTGTCTGGGCTGCGGGCCGAGCCCTCCGTGCAGTGAGAAATGCAAACCCTATTAACATGTATGATTTAATATATTTTTTCAGTAAATTGTTATTGAATATAGGGGTCTGCTTATTATTTATTTAGCAAGCGCCTTGAGTACATTTGTTGTATTCATTGTTGATTTAATGGAATAATTTTTACTGTTTAAATTATGAAGTAAATAATTATATATTTTATCAAAACATATAGTGTACTCCAATACTGCAACATAATTTACTTCAAATGGCGTAATATTAAGATGATGGGTAATTACATTTGATGAGTTTATTCTGCTCTGATCGACGGAATGAGTAGAAATAGTCACTACAAATAAATTAATCCAAAATGGGAATGGAAACCACAACAATTTCAGTTGTATTACTCAATTACTGGTAGTTTTGAAAATCATAATTTTGTGTGTAGGCCTTCACAATTGTTATACATTTTAGAAGGATTATTGTCCTGATATGATAAATATTGTTCATAGTATATTTACCAGATCGAGAATCTATTTATCGTTGATAAAATTAAGCCTAGTCTATCTATATATATATATAACACACACGCATATATATATATATATATATATTTGGCGGGATAATTTCGTACAGGTTCAACATTTTTGGTCATTTGATTTTTGTACTATATAGCCATATGTGATTATCTAAAAAAGCTATATGTATTGCAGCTCATTCGAAAGGTAATACAATTTACTTCAAGGATATTTGTTTTCGGGTTTTGGTATTGCAAACAATTGGAAAATGATTACAAAAAATGGGGGTTAGTTTGACATACATTTTTATTTTTCCCCATCGTATCACTAAAAATGTTGTGATGTCATATATTGTGTATTTGCGTGTATTGAGTTCCAATGTTTAATTGAACCATCTCGTATACTAATAATAATAATAATGATGATTTATATAGCGCTTTTCCTGCATAGGACCAAAAGTCACAACTCAAAGCGCTTCACAACGTTTTTTTATATGGGTATATAACTAAGCATAGTTTTTCGAGTCTAGTATCTGACCGGTTAGCTCAGTTGATAGAGCGTTGAACTTATGATCGTATAAGGTCGGAAGTTCAAGTCCGGAGTGATGATGATTATATTCCAGTGGCTCTAACTGGTATATCAAAGGCTTTGGTGGCTCATATAACAACTACGTTGACAAGGGCCAGGAAACTCATTCATTCGTTCATTCATAGTTCTCGTTAGATTGAACAGTTATAAATGATGAAAATGTAAGAAAAATAACAATCAACAAACGTCAATAAACATGCCATATCATTCCGAACAGTTGAATAACATGATTTATATAACACTTTAAATTGAGTTGCATTTTACATCAACCAATCCAGACTGTCGCCATGTCAGTTAACTTCGTAGTCACACCGTCTAACAGTCTGATAGATATGTAGCGTAGCATTTTATTCAAAAGATTGAAAGATTAAACCGAGCTATCATTGGTAATTATTCAAACTAAAAATCCAAGTTATATACCAGTTTAAATTCACAGTTATAAAAATGTATACGAATAGATAAATTTTGTATATATCATCTGGTAGACATATATAACTTTTGTCATAAAGCTTTCTTTTATGTCATTATTATGATTATGATATTTTCATCGTGATGATGCTTTCCTTGTTTGTGTAATCTTTCCTTGTTTGTGTAATCTTCCCTTGTTTGTGTAATCTTCCCGTATTTTTCAATGGATGATTGTAAATTGATTATGTATTTTTGATGTTGATAAAAGTCGTCAGAGAAGAGCATATATTAAACCACCTTCATTCACTATACCACCCGGGTCAACTGTTGAAAATCTGTATACTGATTGGTCAAATCGGCATCACATGACTGTGTGTTCTGCAACTGCACACTACCAGTTACTTAAGTTAAACTGTAATGCAAATGCAAGACGTACAACCACTTCCATAATATTGCACTATTTGGCTAAGTTGCCGTCTTGACTCTAAATTTGGCCAAATAACGGGCTCCGTTTCACCTGTTATTTGACAGATTTAGAGTCTCCGGCTAGCGTGGCGCAATGGTTAGAGCATCCGCCTGCAATCCGGGAGACCAGATAGTGGTTTCGTGCCCGCTAGGGTTCGAGACCCCTGGAGGTCGGGTCATACCGAAGACTTTAAAAATGGTACATGTTGCCTTCTCGCTTGATGTTCAGAGGACGGCGCTATTAAACCGGAATGTTAGAAATGAGCCGTTAAACACAACCAATAATAAATCCACATAACGTAACTTAACTTTCCTTATGTCATATCCTCAAAACTATTTTGCTTGTAACTTTGTTCATATCTTTACGCAAACATGTTGACTTGCATTATAATTTGATTTGAAGTCTGCTGAATATATTTACACAGATTAAGTTACAAACAGCTTTGTCAATAGCATTTACCCAAATTCGGAAGAACTTTGTGGGCTGTTTTAGTTACGAACATTCTGAACAACTCTTTGTGAATACAACCCCAGAAGTCCAATTGCGAGTCAACACTGAGAGATAGGCACACATACTATTATTAAATCCACTTTGGGTTGTATATGTTCGCAGGTGGTGCTGATGAGTTATTTGCTCAACTTGCTAATAATGAGCTGCTTAATTAAATCAATCCTTCAATCTCAGAAAAGACACTTACACATATCAGACCTCGTCAAATATAACTGGTAGTACTTTGAAACGCTTTGTATATTGATAAATCAAATCTTGTATATTTTACAGAAACGCTGCACACATAATTTAGTATAATCATATTTTATATTCTTGTGTATTGTGTCGTAGAAATTATTGATTCTAAAGAAATTATATCACAGGACTGAATTCTTCAAAAAAATTCTACAACTTTCAATATTCAAATATCCCTCTCATATTTACATTTTATTATATCGCTCATTCTGTTATTCTCTCATTGTATTTAAATATTTATAGAAATGTATTAATAGTTGTGTCTTAACTTCTGCCTTTGATTGTAATAATCAGTGAACCATATATATAACAGATACAAATATGTAATTGAATCATGCACTTATTTGAATTGAGGCAAGTACAGTACATAGCAGGGATTGCCTACCTTCAAAATATTTGCCAAAAATAAATTGGACTTGCGTCTAACTTGTGTAATTTCAACGTATATTTTTCTATGCATATCATGGCATATATGGATGTTAAAAAAAATTATGCCATAGTTTTCAAATATAGAATGTAACTAGTCAAACCGTAAAACCGGTATAGGGTATACGCGCGTTGTGCGGAAAATCAGATTTTCAGGTTCAAAAGGTGTGAATAGGTCATACCAAAGAATTTAATTTATTGGACATGAACACCCCTCGCCTGTGACAAAATAGCATGCACCGCTGGGACAGTGAGAGTGTTGTTAAAAACAGTAAGTCACTAGTCAACATCGTAAAGAAGTTGTGTATATTGGTACATGCTGTCAATTTTGAAGCACAACCGTATAATTTACTTTGAAGCACAACCGTATAATTTACCATCTTACAAATGCTGTGGTGCATACAACTGATTATTGAAGGGCGAGGAAACCCAATTAATCAATCAATATTATTATATTATTAATTAGCTATACCGAACATAGTATTATTTTGTGCAATCTAGTAAGTAGTTATTGTATTTCGTATATGCTTAATTTGGGATTAGCAAATACTCCAAATCCAGAGTGATAATGATTATATTCCAGTGACTCTAACTGGTATATCAAAGGCTTTGGGTGGCTCATATAACCTGTGCGTTGAAAAGGGCCATGAAACCTATTAATTTATTTGGTCCAAATACACAACTCTAGTATGTTGTGTTGATTTGAAGAACAAGTTTGTTATTAATTGATGTTACATTGTGCATAATAGTGATTTCATTCAGATAGGTTATTGTTTCATAGGATGATATACTGTACAATGTGGTATTCCTAGTTAGTTTCCTTAATTGGTGGTTCCACCGCGGTTGTATGACAATATGGTGATGACAACGAGAAAGAAAGTACCAATAATTGGTTTACGCTACTTCCTATAAAACGTATTTGTA
>JAODAI010409917.1:0-15045 GCA_027575025.1 Scotoplanes globosa | reverse complement strand
TGCGGCCAGGTGTTTTGATCCTGTCTCGTATTCTGAGGACTACGAGCCAGTGGATCAAGAGGTGCAGGATATGGAGGCATGTCAGGAGGATAATGATTTTACTACTTTCCTTTCTGCCAAAGAAATTATGTTGCACATGACAATTGTTAAGTACAAAAAAGTATTCAGGATGGAAAAATTCAGCATGGTACTTGTGAAAAATAAAATAAATAAAAATGTCAATTATGTAAGTTTTTATAAAAATTAGGTCCTTATTGTTAAAAAATGGCGAAAAATTTGTAAAAAATATTGCAAATGAACACACACCTTTAAATGTTTCCAACGGCACATTCATCATCATTGTGATCGATGAGTGCTGCTAAAGGTTCATCATCACGTTACATTTACTCTCATAATCGCTCCAAAAATTACTTATTTCGTCCCTAAAATCTCACCAAATGTGCCTCTATATTTTTGTATCCACTAAAACCTGTACATTTTTAACAGACCAACTTTCAAACCTATTTTTTTTTTAAATTTTCAATGTAAACATACACTGAAAGTCATAGCATTCAAAAGATTGGACTTTTGTGTTTCGCGATGATTTATGGAGTTGCACCTAGTTAAAACCGACCTGAAGTTGACAAGTCGCTTCGGCACAATATTATATAATAATAATAATAATCGGCCTGGATGGCTTATTTAATGTTACGACGCTAAGCGACCACCGAAGTGGGAGAAGCAAAGGCTTTTAAATTACAACTTGGGTGGTCAACTCGGGTGGTCAACCAATTAATAAATTTGAAGTCAAATTTGGATTTATTAATTTGAGAAAGTCGTTCGCATGGGAAAACTGTGATTGCTCTCGGATGAAAAACCCACACTACTAGGCCCGACCCGGATTTGAACCTGGCATCTCACAGTTGCTGAGATTCATAGCTTCTATATAGCCACCAACCTTATCCGCTCGGCCACAGCCCTGGGCCACTGTAGTGGTGAGCACTCAGCACTGGTGGTAGTAAATGCTTTGTTCGGCTCTATTATACCTTGTTCTCTGAAAAGGACAAATAAACTCAAAATCAATGCTTCAATGGTGTCTCTATATTTACACGATATGATGTTTCACTGTTCTATCATTTTCAATGCCAATACTTCCAGCTTGGATCCTTCATTTAAATAGTTTCTTTCTTGTTTCTAATTTTTTCCCACAGATGAACGGCAGAAGGTCCACCTTCCACGTCAAGAGAATGCCGTCCTCGAAACCAATGAAAACACTTGGTTTGCCCAGAGGTAAGAAGATGAAAACGGTCAACAAGAGGCAAACCACCCCGCCAAAGAACGGTAGGAAACGTATTGGTAAGGAAAACAAAAGCCCTGACATGGATTGCACCCGTACGGTGTCGTGTCTCTCTAAAGGTGGCAACGTTTTTGAAAGTATCGAGAACGTAAGGACTGTTGGTACGGAGGAGTATGACCAGTGCAAGGTCACAAAACCCAGCCTCACAGAAAAGTCATTCCTAGAGAAGTCGATTTCAGACGACAGTTTAGAAGGTACCTCATTTGATGGTGGTTTTGATTCGGACGCATCCTTCAGTCGCCTGCGAGAAATCTGTGGTGCCACGGAAACTATCAATAACATCCCGCACCAGAATGTCGCCCGTGAAACACTAATAATTCGCGAGGGTATGTCTCCCCTCTTGGAGAGGCAACAAGGTAGGAAGTGTCAGCAAGCTAGAAGGTCTGCCACCACGATGCAAGTGACGTACCAAAAACAAAAAGCCACTTATCAAATCCAGAGACAAGCAGCAATTACCTTACAAAGACATGTCAGAGCCTACCTGGTCGGTAAAATTGTCCGAGAGGAGTTTGTTGTCAAGAGGAAGATTGTAATTCACATTCAGTCTTGGTGGAGGATGACGAAGGAGCAACAATGTTACCGAAGAAAGAAGGCGGCCATCATATTGCTACAATCTAAGGTTAGAATGATGATTCAGCGCCACAAATTTCAACTGAAGATGTCAAAGATTCTTGTAATTCAGAGGAGATGGAGGAACTACAGAGCATCTCAAGATGTGAGGAGAAGCTACCTGGCACTACGAGAGGCAACAGTGAGGATACAAGCTGCAACAAGAGGGATGATTGATCGTAGGAGAGTTTGTACATGGCATGAGAGTGCTACAAAGATTGAAGCAGTTTGGAGAGGATATGTCCAACAGAAGAGATTCCAGACTTTAAGATCTGCAGCATTAACGATACAGAGAAGATATCGAGCCCAACGCACCATGATAGAAACACAGGTCAAGTATCAGGAGTTACTACGGGCAACCATCATAATACAATCACATTACAGAGCTCTTCAGGGAAGAAGATTGGCTGAAAGACACAGAGCTGCTAGAATCATCCAAGCCACCTACAAGATGCACCGGACACAACTACACTTTGAGAAGACCAAGAGAGCTGTAAGATTGATACAAACAACATACAGAGCCTACAGATGTAGAATGGAATACTTGAGAAAGATATCTGCTGCTTTAACCCTGCAGAGGTATATTAGAGCATATATCGTTGGTTGCAGGGAAAGATCACAAATGGAGAAACAGCATCAAGCAGCTATTATCTTGCAGTCATGTTGTCGTCAGTACTTGGCAAGGATGAGATATTTGAAGATACGTAATGCTGCTATCAAGGTACAAGCTTACTACAGAGGTTACAGAGAACAGAATAATTATCAACAGATGAAATCAGCTGCCATCATCATTCAGAAACATTGGCGTTCTTTACAAGTAACCCGGGTAGCTGTGATGGAATATCATACCATCAGAGGAGCTGCTATTACAATCCAGGCAGCGGTTCGCTGCTGGATTGCTGAGAGAGAATACAAGAAAGTCAGGAGATCTGCCATTGTGATACAAGCAATGTACAGAAAACACAAAGCTATGGTCACTTATCAAACCCAGAGGCAAGCTGCAATTACATTACAAAGACATATCAGAGCATATTTGGAGGGTAAAGCTACAAGAGAGGAGTTTGTTACTAAAAGAAAGTCAATCATCAAAATCCAGTCTTGGTTGAAAATGATACAGGAGAGAAGTTGTTACAGGAGGAAAAAAGCTGCCATCATATTGCTACAATCTCAGGTTAGAATGATGATTCAGCGTCAAGAATTTCAACTGAAGATGTCAAAGATTCTTGTAATTCAGAGGAAATGGAGGAACTACAGAGCATCTCAAGATGTGAGGAGAAGCTACCTGGCTCTACGAGAGGCAACAGTGAGGATACAAGCTGCAACAAGAGGAATGATTGAACGTAGGAGAGTTTGTACATGGCACAAGAGTGCTACAAAGATTGAAGCAGTTTGGAGAGGATATGTTCAACAGAAGAGATTCCAGACTTTAAGATCTGCAGCATTAACGATACAGAGAAGATATCGAGCCCAACGCACCATGATAGAAACACAGGTCAAGTATCAGGAGTTACTACGGGCAACCATCATAATACAATCACATTACAGAGCTCTTCAGGGAAGAAGATTGGCTGAAAGACACAGAGCTGCTAGAATCATCCAAGCCACCTACAAGATGCACCGGACACAACTACACTTTGAGAAGACCAAGAGAGCTGTAAGATTGATACAAACAACATACAGAGCCTACAGATGTAGAATGGAATACTTGAGAAAGATATCTGCTGCTTTAACCCTGCAGAGGTATATTAGAGCGTATCTAATTGGTTGCCAGGAAAGATCACAACTTCACAAACAGCACCAAGCAGCTATTATCTTGCAGTCATGTTGTCGTCAGTACTTGGCTAGGAGGAGATATTTGAAGACACGCAATGCTGCTATCAAGGTACAAGCTTACTACAGAGGTTACAGAGAGCAGAAGAATTATCAACGGATGAAATCTGCTGCCATCATCATTCAGAAACATTGGCGTTGTTTACACGTAACCCGGGTAGCTGTGATTGAATATCATACGATCAGAGGAGCTGCTATTACAATCCAGGCATATGTACGAGGCTACTCGGTGAGACAATCCCATATTGTGAAAGTTTCGGCAGCCACCACCCTTCAGAGGCACTGGAGATGTGTCTGTGCCAGGCGTAGGTTCCTCGCCCTCAAATCAGCCACTATCACCCTCCAGACACGATGGCGAGCATTCAAGACCTCGAAGGAGTGTCGCCGGACCTACTCGATGATGAAGGTAACTGTAATCTTTGTCCAGAGTCACTTCAGGATGCTCCGTGTCAGGAAGCTGTACTTGCTCCAGAGGTCTTCCGCGATAACGATACAGTCACGGATTCGAGGTCACCGGGCCCGCAGGGATTTCTACCGGCTGAAGGCAGCGACCGTAGCTATACAGAACTGGTACCGCGACATCGTGTTGAAGAGGAGAATGAAAGTGGAGCACGATCTACTCTGCTCTGCTGCGTGCAGGATTCAGGGGATCTGGAGGGGCTACGCAGCAAGAAAGCGGGTCGCCCGTCTGCGATGGGAGCGTAGTATGGTCCAGGAAAGATATGAGGCGGTGATCATCTTACAGGTGAGTATCTATGGACATTAGTCTCTTTATTGATGTAAGCGACTGGTCGGCTTAGTCGGTAGAGCATCAAATTTGAAACCGGGAGGTCCGGGGTTGGGGTCCTGGCTCAATTCACATGATTTTTTTTTTAAATACGACGTGTTACCAGTTCGTTTTCAAGTTCAGCATAAAGAGCCTGGAATATGGAGTATGGTCAACTAACCGAGAAAGAATCCGAGGACACCTGCGCTATTAAAGCAACATGTGTCTAGAGCTATTATTTGAATGATGTGCAATGTCAAATGATGCATACTGTTTACAGACACTCATTGAGGTTCAGAGTATGTAGGCGATTTACTGCAGGGAAAACAGATTTTGTCAAGATTAGTGTAGCTGGTTGCCCCGTGGATAACCAGATATTGATTGAAATAGTGTATCTTTTTGGGAACTGCCCTGTGAACAACCATGATATTTTTTATATTTTGAACCTTTGTATAATCAACAACCTAGCGATTTGTACTTGGGGAAATGGGCACATAATGTACAGTATCTGTTTCTAACATAGAGAGATAAAATCTGTTGAATGTGATAGAAATTTAAAACATGTTGTGGGAACATCTTATTCCAGTGGATGTAACTGGTACATCATCTGGCTTTGGCCGACCCTTTTAACCTTGTCGTTGAAAAAACAATTAATGAGTATTTCTGAAAGAGCTTTTTTAGATTGGTTTATTTGAAATTCTTGAACCTTGGAATGATGATTATATTCCAGTGGCTCTAACTTGTATATCAATGGCGTTTGGTGGCTCATATAACCTCTGCATTGAACAGGGCTAGGAAACCTTATCAATCAATCAATTGAAATTTGAAAGCTGATAAAACCTAATCATTGAAAGCCGAGTACAAATATTCACGTTCCAAATAAGCTTCAACTGGGGACAGGGTACGTATCAACATATCGTCGCAGGTGAACAAAACTATGCTATATGTCCATTTGGGAGACTATTCTAGAAACATGTATACTACTTTCTGCATACGAAAAAAGCTACCCAAAATATATTTTTGTAGAAAAATTATATTAAAAAATGTGTTTAGAAAGTTAAATGTGCTATGTCCAAATATTTTTGATTGTGGAATTATAAACTGTCGTATGTCCATAATACACTGTCCTTTGGAATGATAAACTGTCCTATGTCCTGTACATAGAACTGTTTTGAATTTGCTAAATACAAACTATAGATGTAGTATTTGTGGAATATAGAACTGTTGGACATTTATACTATGAAATGATAACAATGGCTCAGTTGTAGTTAAATATTCATGGGTTTCTGTCAATGGATACTGCTTTTATGTGTTTTAAATGCCACTATCTCAAAAAGTCAATTTTGGACATGTAGTTTTGTTCTCCTGCGACACAATATCTTCGTTCTAGCAACTTCATGATATTACCTGTATCTGATCATTTCGAGCTTTGGATACAAAGTTTATATGGTCGCCATCAATCCAGTGTGTCGCTATCATAACAAAATATTATTACAAATGAGTTGGTAAACTTTCAATCGGGAGTTGCAACTTCACAGCCATTTGGTGGTTGACTTTGTCACATTTGAAGCATTGTTTGCGCTAAGGTGCACGATTGCGGAATTCCTGTAATTTTTGGGGGAAATCCCCAACAGAAACAAATTTCCTCTACTGTATATATATTTTTTATTTTCTTCTTATTTTTGATGTTACACCAACCCAAATAGCATAAATGACATATGTCATACAATAGAATCCCTTTGAAGCAATAATTTAGATATTCCTTAAAATTAGGTTTTTGGTAAAATGGTTGATTGTCTCTAAAATCTTGAAATTCCCTCCTACAATATTAATTTCACTTTCAAACTTGGTTTTTTGACATGATCAATAGGTACTAGGAGCTATAATTTGATATCATTGCCATAAAATACTTTTTACCAGTGTAACAGGGACACTAAGATTTTGGTGTCCCCATTACCTGTGACACCCCAAATACGCATATTGTACCATTAAACGTGACACCAAAAATATGCATATTTTGGATCCATTTTATGTTATATTTTTAACTATTAAATAACAACACTTCATAAGGATATTTCAACATGAACTGTGTCCATATATATATATTTAATACTACCACAACCAATAAAAAAGACAATTGACATAAATAGAAAATTTACAGGTCTAAAATTTCCACAAAGCATTTCTAACTATAAATTACTTTACTTATTAGTTGACTATAGTGTTGTCATTCCCTCTCTAAAAAATGGTTTTTTTTTTCATTTTTGGTTGTCATACTAACTAAAATAATGTTGCATCTAGTGCTTCACAGCATCATGTTTTATACAATAAACAAGCAGTAAATTAGCTATATTCCTCGAATATTAAATTTCCCCCCAAAAAAAATTGACTAGGAATTCCCCCCTCATTTCAATTCCTAGTGACAACATGGGTTGAATATAGTTTACAACCAAGTTGTTTTGAGGAATTTGTAAATATTATATAATTCATTACTGCTATAATGTCAGGTCTAAACCGTTTTTTGTGTCCCCATTACCGTGGTAAATTTTAGAGGTGATTCTATATTTCAAAATTGTTTGTTTCCAGATCGCAAGTACGCAACTGACGAAACTATAAAATTTGTTAAAAATGCTCATTTGTACATGACATAAAATATGTTTCATCGTTAAGAAACCAATTTGAAATTTTACCTCAATGTCACACTATTTATGGATTGCGCCATTATACAACACCGTTATTGAGTAGGGACCAGGAAATTTGGATCAATCAATCAATATGTTGTAGTTGTATATAAAAGTTACAGTAAATATAACGATACATTGTCCTGAGGTCAACCCTTTTGAACCAGTGATGTCATTGGGATGCGGAATTGTGGGATTCCCGCATAGAAGGGGAAATCCAGCATAGAAAAATATAGGGGTTCACCTACATTTTATTTTTTTATTGTTGGTGTCATACCAACACAAATAAAGTTACATCATTGCACAGGATCATGTTTTATACAATAAACCCCTTTTAAGTAGTAAATTAGATATTCCTCTAAAATTAAATTTTTCACTAAAAGTATCCCCCTGATTTCAAAAATCCTCACAAATTTTTAATCCCCCTCATTTCAATTCTTGATTTTTGAATTATGAGGGGCTGTTGACATCCTGATCCTGGATTATTAAAAAGGTCATAGTCACACCACCACTTTCGCGGAAGCCAAAAACATCTTGTCAGGTATGCACGTGTGTTGTGCGGAAAGCCCCAAAACCCAACATTTCAGGTTTAATATATACACTATAACATTAAATACAGTTTTGGTATACTTTAGATTATTATTAACTATATGTCCAATTTTCTACCCTTCTAGCGTTGGGCCCGGATTAAGTTAGAGCGGCTGCGCTACCTTCGTCTCCGCCAGGTCGTAATCAAGCTACAGCTGGCCTACAAACAGAAGCACCGGTCAAGAATCTTGGCGGTCACGGTACTTCAGCGTCACGTCCGATTATATCTGGCCAAGAAGGCGCTCATGCGAAGGAAGTGGGCCACAGAAACCTTTCAGGTTAGATTAATATATTATAATTAATATATTTAGTTGTATTGTATGGGATCCAGAAACCGTATCGCGCTGCATTAGCTTCTGGTCAGGACTATTATCAGTATTAGGACTTTACAATCGTCGCACATCATGTTTCATGTGGTGTTTTTTCGTCCATATACTCATACTACAAAATTATTGAGCTTCGATGATCTTTTTGTACATTTATTTACGGAAACAGGTATGTGCTGTAGCAGTACATCACTTTTGGTTGGAATTACATTACTTCTTGGTAAGCTAAGAATAATTTAAAATATGTATTAAAAATTCCATATTTAAATTTGCTCACAAACCTGAAAACGTGACTTAGGCCTACCTGTATTTCAAATTGAACAAAATTGGAGGCCCTAAGCAGTGTTCAGGAATGGTGGTAGCCCGACGGTCTGGTTTACAAAACAAAAACGTACTCCGAACCTGTAGTGTTCACGTACAGTATACCAACATACAGTCACTGTATGATATCAACTAGAGTAAATATAGGCCCACATGTATCCACAGTTTCTACCGTACAGTGGGACTCTCTATCAAATCATCTGGAATAAATTAAATTTGAGTCTGTTTTGCTTTTGTATATTTTGTAACTCTGCTATTAGCATGTAGACATGACACCACATGTACATATGTAACTTCAACTCGGCATTATAATGTAGCACAATGTGGACCGACTGTTCAACTTTTAACAATCACTGGGTGATCAAATAATCATAATAAAATTTGAGCAATACAGTTTTTCACAAGTCAATAGATAATTACATACATTATAAATCAACAACGGAAAGGGGAACAACTATAAAATGGACAAGAACATATTTTTTTTCCATTATTTACTAAATTCACAAAAATATACATACTACAAATTGAGCAGCAGGGTCAACTTGAACAAAAGACATGACACTCAAAACAAGGTAATAATCAAAAAAGACAATGCAATTATATGTTTAAATAATCTTGGTAAGATCTGTAATTATTATGCTAAAATAAATGTAATTTAGACATACTTATTTTGCAATGAATTGGTCTCATTTTGTATATTTTGTAACTCCGCTATTAGCATGTAGACATGACACCACATGTACATGTAACTTCAACTCGGCATTATAATGTAGCACAATGTGGACCGACTGTTCAACTTCAACAATCACTGGGTGATCAAATAATCATAATAAAATTTGAGCAATACAATTTTTCACAAGTCAATTACATGCATTATAAATCAACCATGGAAAAGGAACAACTACAAAATGGACAAGAACATAAAAATGTTTCATTAATTACTTAATTCCCCCAAATACTACAAATTAAGCATCATGGTCAGCTTGAACAAAGGACATCATACTCAGAACGAGGTGGTTAATCAAAAAAGACAATGCAATTATATGTTTAAATAATCTTTATGCTAAATAATAAAAATTATTATGCTAAAGTAAACGTAATTTAGACAGACTTGTGTTGCAATGAATTGGTCTCACTTTGTATTTCATGTGTTTCATATATAAATTAAGTTATGAACCATGTTGAGCAATCAGATATATAGATCAAGCCGAATCTACTCTGAATATATAGTACTGTTGAAATCACTTAAACTTGAACAATGTGAAGGCCTATATTTTATTCACCAATTTAGCTAAAAAGTTTCGCCATCATTATAATTTATAGTTGCATGACAGTCACTTGTACCATCACTGCTATATCAGTAAATGTTGGGCCACTGATATAGCTAATAATTGTATCGTCACTATACCATGCCTCTTTCCAAAATTACATCAACCACTGGTACAGTGGGGAGAGCAGTAATTCACTTTTCAAAACTACACATAGCTTAATTGGAATGCAAATTTATTGCTAAACATAAGTCATAGAACAATGTTGATACTAAACAAGTCAAGTATTTTGGGAATTTATCATTTTAAATAACAAGATAGTGTCTAGTTTCATTCCGAATCATTACCAGATGTACATGTATAGCAAAGAATATAGCATTTAGCCCACTGTAGATAGTTGTAATACAAAATAGGTGAATTTAAAACAATATTAACCTATAGATGTAGTTATATCGACCAGAAATACAGTCCTGACTACGCAGAAAATAGCAGGACTACCTAAGTCATTATCAGTGGTAGTCTTCCTTCTTAAAATGCAACACTGCTAAGGGTGCCTCCCGTGCACTAATATAGCCTAGTTGCTTATAAATGTGTGTTAATAAATTCTCTCTCTCTCTCTTCCGTTTCCTTTTGTAATAATTATTTCTTCCGTTCAAATATTATAAATTTACAAGTAATGCCAATTATCCAGTCCGTCTATTGATATTAACATTTGACATGTATGATGAGTATTTTACAATTAATGCCAATTATCCAGTACGTCTATTGATATTAACATTTGACATGTATGATGAGTATTTTACAATTAATGCCAATTATCCAGTACGTCTATTGACGTACACTTGACATGTATGATGAGTATTTTTGGTTGCTACAGCAATCCATCCAATTGTATCCGCTTGTCATTCATTAACTGTAAACCAACTTTCAATTGGATTTGAAATGTCCATTTTTGTAATTATTAATTTTGACTTTTGAAAGTGCTCTGGGTTTTTTGATCTTCTAAGAGATAGATCTAGTTATTAAACTATTCTTTGGATAAGCCGTATTTCTTTATCGTTGAAGACTACATGTCAGTAGCTCTAACTGACTGGTACCTGTAATATCACAGGCTTTGGGTTGGCACATATTGACCTTTTCGAAAGGGTCAGAAAACCCAATCAATCAATAAATCTTTGTTGAAAATCGACAGGAAACCTAATCAATCGATCATTGAAGAAAATGCAATTTCAATGTACATTATCTCTTGTAGGTACGTTGAAGCAGGTCGTGCTATGGTGTAATACTGTACTCAGTCTATACAGAAACATACAGTATTCAAATTGTTAACACATTGTTATTTCAGAAAATTTGGCGTGGCAGGAAAGTTCGCAAGTCTTGTAAGAGTAAGAAGATCTGCCGTGCTCGACTGAGATGCCTGAAAGCCACCAAGCTGGCAACTGACGACAAGAGACTGTGTAACCGCACCACGTCCGCCCTCCACTTTATACTCACTTACAAGCACCTGCACCAGATTGTAGAGGCTGTTAAAAGTCTGGGTGAGTTCCCAGAGTATTTAATTCACACAGTGACCCATTGTAACTTAAGCCCTAGCAGGTTAAGGATAGGGCATACTCGTTTAACTCATTCTTTTCTTCTTAATCTACGTCCTCTTCAACTTGCCATTTATGTCAAGCTTTATTTACTGTGAAGCATTTTCTTATCGACTGTATTTTACTGTAAATTCAATATATGACTTGTTTCGAGATGCGAGTTATGATTGAGTAGTAAGATTTTCTACGTAAATTTTATGATTATATTTGATGCTTTATATAGCGTTTCAATTGTGTATGATCTCTCTCTCTCTCCCTCCTCGATCCCTAACAAGGGGAATATACTATCATTGACCAGCGATCTCCACCTCCCTCTATTGAATCCCGTTGCGTACCTCCCCATCAAACCGCCCATCACCAGAAATCATTTCCTCTAATTAAGCAAAACTATCCCTCTGTTTAATACCCCTGCCTGTTAGGTTAGGGTTATACCCAATTCCTGGCGCTGCGAGCCCACTGACAAAGCCCCTGTCTGATCCAGACTTATGCGTAACCCCTGTTTATCAAATAGATCAGTTCACTCTATCGAAAACTGCAGCTCCTGCTTGCTTTCCATAACTACTGCCAGATCGTTGGCGTATAAAAGCTTTTGCAGGACGTTCTTAGTACTGACTTTGCTGCTATCACTTTCTTTACCATAATGAAAAGTAGATGACTTGGGGCACTACCCTGTCTGACCCCAGTATTTAACCCAAACTCTTCTTCCAACATAATTAACGTTGGGTGGTCATCCGATTAATAAATTTAAAGGAAATTTTATTTACCCTCCATGATTTTTTTCTTCTAACATTTAGCTACATGATCTTACGCCAAGCATATTTTTGTTGACATAGTTCTCTAAAATTTTGTCGTTAATAATTTTGCTGTGTTTTGTTTGCAATACATACGTACATTGTATACTGTACTGTTGGTACCCTACTGTCAGTGTGAACCATTTAGGGATATTACTTGTTAACTTGTTAGTGTTCTGAACAATATTTTGTGTGACATACAGTCAATGTGTGCAGTCTGTGTGCTGTACATTTTCGTTTCTCGGCCGTGTTATGAATTAAATTTACTGGCGTAATATTAGGTAAATTTTCATTTGATTTTTCGACGTAGGTTTAAACTTAGCGTAGACATCTATGTTTGACTACCGTGAAATGCACCAAATTTCTCATTAATGCCAAATTTGTGTACAAGTTACAATGATAGTGTAGGATGGAAATGAATGTATAGTTTATCTTTTGTACCAGTGTTTAACATCTAACCGGTCATGTTGAAATGGTAAGAAATTGACTGACCTCTAGTACTAGTACTGAGTTGGTCAATGTGGCTAAACAAGACATTGATCGGCCTATCACTCACTATTCTCTAGGCTAAGCTTTAGTTGTTTTTATAAAGACTGACTATGAAACCACCAATCAATCAATAAATAGAGAAGATATCACTCAGTCGATCAATCAATAAATAAACAAACCATAATCTCTTTTTAGTCTGCCCGGTTAGCTCAGTTGATAGAGCGGCGTTAGACTTGTGACTCGAAAGGTCATGAATATGAATACGGGAGTGATGGTGATGATTTTATTCCAGTGGCTCTACTGGTATATCGAGGCCATTGGATGTCTTATATAACCTCTGTGTTGAAAACGCACGTGAAATATAACCAATCAGAGGGACGGACTCTGCAGTGTCTGTAACAAGTGTAGCGGAAAATCTTCCCAATCAGAGGGATTGTACAGTATCTCTACAAAGTGTAGTTAGTATACCCCTCAAAGGCTTTGGTGATAATGATTATATTCCAGTGCCTGATCATTATACTCCAGTGGCTCTAACTGGTACATTGATGGCTTTAGATAGTTTATATAACCTCTGTGTTGAAAAGGGCCAGGAATTACAAGACTATACAGTATCTCTTAAACAAATGTAGTTAGTATACCCCTCGAAGGCTTTGGTGATGATTATATTCCAGTTCCTGATCATTATACTCCATTGATTCTAACTGGTATATCGATGGCTCTGGGTGGCTTATATAACCTCTCCTTTGAAAAGGGCCAGGGATCTGAATCGCCCAATCAACAATATATTTTCTAATCTCCTGTTAACAGAAGTGTCGAGTCGTCTGTCATCTGTTTGCTGTGAGCGTCTGGTAGCAGGTCAGGCCGTACCGGTACTCTTCTGCCTCATCAAGAACTGTAACCGCAGCTTACCCTGTATGGAGGTCATCAAGTATGTGATTGGGACCATGATTAATCTGGCAAAGGTTTGTTGTGAAAAGTGAAAGATGTATTGATTGTAATATGTGTATTTATGAATGTCAATGATTGGTGATTGATTGCTTGATTGACTTAATATGAGCAGGCTCCAGTGTATGTGGCCCAGACCCAATGAGTCATAAGTCGCACATTGTCATTTCAAGATATAGGAGAAATGCTGAAAAAATATTTTTGGTGAAAAATAATAATTTTTAAATAATACCTTTTACAACATTTTCTTTAGAACTGTCTGCTAAGTTTGAATCAACTAAATCATAGGAATATTTATTGTTATTGAGGATTTTGGGGGAAATGTTTGACTAAAATTAGATAAATTCTGTAATATGACTGCCGTTTCCTCTGTAATTTTCCTTTCAAAGAAACGGAAGATGTTCTTCATTTTATATTTTGTGTCACAAGAAATGTGCACTATATAACCAAAGGCCTACACTGCGTAAACTTAAAACAAAATCGGGTTACTCGATTTGATTGTAACTAGTCTCTATATTAACCAGTGAAAAATATTTAGATACGGGGGCCCCTCCTTTTGAAAATCTACTGCACACTTTTTATGGTAGGTCTAATTTTAAATCAACATGTAGAAAGTAATGAGTAGGCCTACTTTATATTATGTTATATATGTTGGTTCACTACAATAGTGAGGGCTTTTATTGCATCAAGTTCATTGAGCATGTAATATATATACTGTAAAATAGAGGTGACGTGGCTAGCTTGTGATACAACAATAGCACATACAACGTTGGCAGTTGTGATTGCAAGGTCAGGAGTTTGAATACGGAGTGATGATGATTATATTCCATTGACCCTAACTGGTACATGAACGGCTTTGGTGGCTCATATATTACCTCTGTGTTGGAATGGTCCAGGAAACCCATTCATTCATTCATTCCAAGTAAGACACTTCATCTCTGTTGCTTCTCTACCCAGTACTGAGTTGTTAATTGTGTATCAAGCGAGGTGAATCTTTGTCACAGGGCGCTGATTTATATTAGCTAGCTGAGCATATATACTGCCATATATACTGGAGTGGTGAATAATCATGTATGTGGAGGGAGGTTGACGATTTATCATTGGCTAGAGGAACGTGAAGCTCTTTGTAACCTGTTGCAAAAGATATAATATAAATGACATTACATTGTACACAGTTACGGTAAAGAGTGGTTGTATAATAGGCTACTATATCAGGAGTAAATAATAGCACGTTACTTCTTATCTCTCCCTTCCACATGACCAATGGTAAGAGATCGGACATTGGCAATGTGATATTATAAAGTCCATCACTCTCATGTGGGCTAAGCCACAATTCACAACACTTTAAAGTAGAGTAGACATGGGCTGTGCCACTGTCACCCGCAAAACAAGTTAACCCTTTGAACCCTGAATTATTAGGGGACGTCAGCACAGTGACACTGGATTATTGACAACATACGTGCATAGCACATACGCGCAAGCCGGAAAACCGGCTCACAGGGT
>JAODAI010408806.1:0-15046 GCA_027575025.1 Scotoplanes globosa | reverse complement strand
TATTTGAGAGTCATGGGTTACGTATGAGCCTGGATAAGACAGAGGTTTTGTCAGTGGGTTTGCAGCGACATGAGTTGAGTATTGCCCTAGCAGGAAGATATATTAATAATAATGTCCTTGTGTATACATGCATACTAGAGGAAATACACTTTATACAGTTTTAAGCAGTATAATAAGATATGTGTGGCAAATATTATGATAACAAAAGCAATTGCACGTTAAAATTAATTATAGGACAACAGTATCAGGCTTGAGGTTCGGAACCGTAAGGTCTCGGGTCGATTCCCAGCTCCGCCACTGCCTATCTGGACACGTGTTCTTGAGCAAGACACTCTAATCCGACTGATCTCCGTCACCCAGGGGTATTTGAGAACATGTGCAAACATGGACAAACATTCATGGCAAGTCACCAATGGTCAGGATTACGGTCCATCGAGTCTGTGATTTATCACATATCTGTTCACAGTATATATTGACTACCGACCATAGCGAAAGCCGAGTGTCAACCTGTTTGTTTTTGTTATCGTACCTTTGTCATGGAACCCAGAACTCCCACCTTTCCACGGGGAAGGCCCACGGTACAATCAGCTTGGTGACTGGCGGGGCCAGGACATGGGTTTGTCAGTGGGAAACTGACCCTATGGAAACGAATGTTGGATCCATCTGAAAATCGTTGCTATATGCTATGCAAAATAGACTGTATTATACTGTGACAAAAGTATACTTTACCCCCTATCGCAGACGGTTTCCCTCCCCCTTTTCGACCAAAAAATGAAAAAAGATGACGAACAATACATAGTAGAACAATTACAATTATTGAATTATATATGGTCATCAATCACCATCTCCTGCTATATTTGGAGATGCCAGCTGTGTTATAATTGTAACCATGGTATTAGTGGATACCGGCAAAGTTCCTGTTGTTGTATGGGACGATGCCATGGCGTATTCAGCGTGTACTGAGAAAGGCCTGGTACCGACCGACACATTAAAGCAGGCTGGAATGGTATAAAAGGAGGGGCGTTTCTGGCGTATAAGCAGTTGTTGCCCCAGACTTCGAACCGATCAGCACGCTCACTGTATATAGTAGTTTTAGCAGTAGTTTTAGCAGTAGTTTAGAAGGAGTGTTGTCTCCTACTTTTACTGAATAAGCACGCTCGTCGTACATATTAGTTTAGTAACCAGTAGAATTGGATAATATAGTTAGCCAATAGTTTTAGATCCATGTTTAGTAGTACCAGTACACCATAGTTGTACATGTGCATGCAGTAGACAGTATTTTAGTGCAGTTTTAGGATTGTAGTAATAAACGAGAAAAGGAGCGGTGACCTTGTAATCTTTTCGCCGACGAAACCTGTGTCAGTTGTGTATATTTCTGCGTCCAAATCCGTCCTATTATTTTAATTGTAAGCCTGTAGCCCGCATACCAGACACGCATTATAATTGGTGGCAACTAGTTGGGATCGCATTCACATGCTATTAAAATAGTGTTGAAATGACGGATTCGGCCACCGACGTAATAATCCGGCTGGCTGACTTGGATTTCAGGGTAGACGAGGAAGAGTCTCTCCAGGAAGAAGTCAATGCTAATGCCACAACGGAAGAAGGCATGTACCAAACGGAACAGGATGATCAGAGTGCCGCCCAATCAGAGTTACACCCGATCAAGTTATCGTCCGAAGAGAACAGGGTGTGCCACGAGCTGGTCGGTCAGGATTACACTTAGATCTGTCTAGTGCCCAGAGACGCGGAGATGAAGCGGAAGCCAGTCGGACGGCGTTGCCCCGACATGCCGATGACATCGTGAGACGCAGGGAGGTAATGCCTGAAGATCGTCCAGTACCCTATCTGCCAGAGTTCCAGGGACGGCCAGGTGACCTATTGGAAGCCAGTCGGACGGCGTTGTTTCGACATGTCGA
Organism: Scotoplanes globosa; assembly: GCA_027575025.1. Classification (NCBI taxonomy): domain Eukaryota; kingdom Metazoa; phylum Echinodermata; class Holothuroidea; order Elasipodida; family Elpidiidae; genus Scotoplanes; species Scotoplanes globosa. Next base: position 13,127 of record JAODAI010408806.1, on the reverse strand, counting down.
TGACATCGTGAGACGCCGGTAGGTAATGCCTGAAGCTCGTCCAGTACCCTATCTGCCAGAGTTCCAGGGACGGCCATGTGACCTATTGGAAGCCAGTCGGACGGCGTTGCCCCGACATGCCGATGAGATCGTGAGACGCAGAGACGTAATGCAGACAGCCCGTCCAGAAATGAAATCAGATCAGTCAAGAGAGGCCTGGCCAAATTACCAAGCCGGACGAGGGGGACACCCGCGGTACACACCCAAGTCAGGTCCCAGAGGGAACGTGCGACCATCAATTTATAACGGGATTACATCAAGGGAGAATTATCTGGTCCAGTTTGAGTTGGTGGCAGAGTTGAACCAGTGGAGTTATTATCAGAGAGCGATGTACCTAGCATCCAATTTACGGGGCGAAGCACAAGGTGTTCTGACAGACCTCGGACCGGCAAAAAGAAGAGACTACCACATGCTAGTCAATGCCCTGCAGACCTGGTTTTGCCCGAGCAATCAACATGAGATGTTTCGTTTACAGTTACGCAATCGACAACGAAAGAAGGATGAAACGCTACCCGAACTTGGTCAGGCGATCAAGAAGTTGACAAGATTGGCGTACCCAACAGCAGCCCATGGTTTGAGAGCAGCACTGGCGACCGATCATTTCCTGGATGCACTGGATGATCCCACGCTACGTCTAGGGGTGTACCAGGCTCGGCCAGGCAACATCGACGAAGCGGTGCGGGCAGCCCTGGAAATGGAGGCATTTCACATGGCGGAAAGACACCGGAATGTTCTTACGAGGAAGACTGCCCGAGCGATACAGCAACAGACCATCCAGCCAACACCAAGCAGTGACATAGAAAATGGTTTACGAAAAACGATGCTTATGCTAATCCAAGAGCTGAAGAACATGTGTTGCCAGATCGACCAGCCGATCCCAAACCGACAACTTGGACCTCCAAGAGACATGGGAAGAATCCAGTGCTACAACTGCAAGAAGTATGGTCATTATCAACGGAGCTGTCCATACCCCTCCAGATTTAAGGAGAGAGCCGCTACCAAGCAAGGCAAGCCAAAAGAGAACGTGTCGAGTTTGTAGGCCAAAACTCGACAGAGACGAAATGACAAAGGCCTACAGTTGGAGTAACCGCTCGGATTGGAGCATCTGGAAGTAATAATGGAATATTTATTGGAATGGAAATATGTGGACATCGAATGTCAGCACTCATCGACACCGGAGCCAATGTTTCCTTATTAAAGACGGAATGTTTCCAGCCAATCCTTGCCTTGAACCGGCCACCGTTGGAACCAGTCGCCGCCCAGTCGCCGCATCCAGTCGCCGCCTCCACGAGAGCCAGCACGGATATCCATTGAGGTCCAGTCGCCGCCTCCACGAGAGCCAGCACGGACATCCACGGAGGCCCAGTCGCCGCCTCCACGAGAGCCAGCACGGGCATCCGCGGAGGCATAGGCGCCGCCTGTTATGGAGCCCTCCGGAGCCCGGACCCTTTCCCATATCGAGACCCCCAGCAATACCACCCGTTCACCTAAGCCAGAGGCTCTCCGTGCCAGACCGTCATCTCCACTACTTCGCCCCGAGAACTCGAACTCCCCTTTCTCCCCAGAGTTTGACATGGCTGATGCTGCCGGCTGGGAAGAGCTTATTAACAATTGGTTTCCGGTCAGCTCAACCCCCCTCCCTTTGAGTCTCGATACACCCACGATGGACCCAGTGACACCTCCACATCCCTCCAGCCCCCTCCACTTGAGTCTCAACACACCCACGATGGACCTAGTGACGCCTCCCCACTCCACCAAAAGAGAGTCGCCAGTGAGACGAGATGTAGGGATGTGGACCCTAATCCCGTCAGACGATCCCCCGTTCGCCCTGGCCGACCCGAGGATGTTCTTCCGGTCTTCGGCTGATACCCCGGAGTGTCACTGTGCCGCCGCAATGGCCTTACGGGCGCACCTGCAGCACGGTTGTTTCCATATGTTGGACGGAGAAAGGGAAAACCGGCAACAGCCACAGGAGAGCTGATCTCCCCCCCCAAAAATGGACTCTCTCTGGCGACGGGCCGGCAACCCGTGCCAGCAAACTATTCACCAGCAAGTCCTATCAGGACCCTCTTATGGCCCTGCGAGCACCACCGTGTCCCGGACCGTTCCAGCGGCATGTCAATGACGCTACCTTCCAGGACCAGTCAACGGCGTTGCCTTTACGCAGGCACCCCAAGACAATGCTTGCCACGGATCTTCTATGGCCCTGCGAGCACCACCGTGTCCCGGACCTTTCCAGCGACAGGTTAACGCCGCTACCTTCCAGGACCAGTCTCACGGGCCGTTGCCGTTATGGAGAACCAGCGGCCTGTTAACGACACCATCTCCCATGGGCCATCACAGAAAATCACCGTATGCAGCCCTTTCAGTGCCGAAAATTGTGACTGTACTGTGAGTACCGGAATGTTATAATATGATTACATTTATGTAAACAATTCCTAGCACTTTGAAGAGTGCAGAGCCCATACATATGTGCTCTGTGCGCGAACGTTACACCTTTCTTTTGAGATTGTGTGCCAGAACGATACACTTTCATTAGACTTTTGCCGATGTTATACACCTGCACTTATGTGCTTGAACCCCGCAAGCCCTTTGTGTTATATGCTTTTGTGCGTTTGTTCATGGTTCCTAGTTATACAATTAACATTCATCATAGTCCTAGTATTGCCTGTCTTATTCCTGAAGGGATAGTGTAAAAGGGAAAGCTCAAGAGTTCCTCTTGGAGTTATTAGTCGCAAAAGTCGTCTTATACTGGCCAATATTGTGCTGTTAGAAAATTACACGTCCCAGATTGCTCCAAGTATATTCAAATGGTTAAATGGGTGGCATGGACTTGTAATCAATTAGGTAACCTCCCAGGTGTACGCGGACTTGGGGGAAATGGCCTAGTTTGTGATTTTAGGTGTGTTTTCCGCAAATATTGTATAAGATGCCATTGGCGATGATGAATGGTTGATTGGTATCTGGGCACAGTGAGCAAATGTAACTCCCCCCTCTATGATTGAACCCTAGATCTTGCATTATTTTATTATAAATTAGTGTTTTTCTATGGTGCAGTGTTGCGATGGTTCGTCAAATTTGGTGACTCAGAGTGCAGTCGTTATTTTTATATATATTTTGTTTTTGTAATGGCCTGGGTGATACTATTCGACCCAGGTTAGTCTTCATTTTTTTTGTCCAATTCCCCAAATTCTACTTGGTTACCTTAATTTGAGATTTGGTGACTAAGGTCACCGAACGTTGCGGCACTGCATCATGCTAAAGTCACTCAGAGAGTTTGTATGAGTGGTTACCATAGACCTGTGGTTACCGTGGTCAAGAGATATACACCATAGTGATTGTGTGTTTCGGAGGTGATGTGCCTATCATTTCCCAGGCATATAGGTTAACTTGGGAATTGTGATATTCATTTGATGTATTTCTAAGAGGCTAATCTTGGGTTATGCTGAAGTAATATATGTGTATGATATGAAATAATATTATAATATTGCTGTGTTCATCATACATGGGGGTTAACAATGTCCATTTATTACTAGCGAAGCCTAGCTGATTTCCAATAGAGGACAGCGTAATATGGAAACTTTGTGTAATGAGTGATAAAAAGTTGTCATCATTCTGGTCAATATTAAGCCTTGCCAGGAATATATAATATGGTAGTCTCGGATTGCTAATTGCCAGTTAGTATGGACCACAGCAGAGGAGAAATTGACATGCTGCGAACTGTATATGTGAAAATTGTATAAAATTGATAATTTTTCAGATAAATGGGTAACTAATTGTTGACTCCAGGGTTGGTGAACACAGTCATATATATGTTTGTGACTCACGTAGATACAGTGAAATATAGACCAAATGTCTAGGTCAATCAGTCGTTAACTGTTATGGGAGAAAGTATCGCTTTGTGGAGGGGTCAAAGATGTGACCATCATATTGACTTGATAAAGGGATCGTGTACTGCCAGTAAACAATATCTGGAAGAGTAACCAAAGTGTAATTTTAAGGGTAGTCCTGTTGCCAGAGACTACCAGAATTGTGGAAGGGCTATCCAAAATTTGGCAATGTCTAAAGGAAAATATTTTAGTGCGGGAGTCACCGAAACTGAATAAACCTTTGGTATTAGGAGGACTGACCTTAGTTAGGTCGAGTGGCCTAGTACTTTAATATGGAGATATGCCTGCTGCTACTGTGAATGGTTTCATTGTGGCAACTAAAGACCAATGAGGTGAAATTAGGTCAGCCTGGCCACAAGTGTTGGTGGAGAGGATTCAGGATTTATAAACCCAGTTGATTGTGTGTGGGAGGTAATATGCCTATCAGTGTCCAGACATATAATTGACTCAGAATTGCCAGTCCTAGATTTGATTTATTCCAATAAGCTAACCTTAAAGTATGCTAGGAAAATATAGTATTTTGTAGTGGTCTTGTCCCTGACTAATAGTTTACATTTATCGCTAGCAGTGTCTATCTGTTTTCCCAAAACGGGAACAGTGTAATATGGAAGCTCAAATATGAGTGCTAGTTGGGAGTTGTCATATACCTGGTCAATATTTTGGAATGGAATGTACACTTTGTTGTACCAGATTACTAAGTACCGGTTTAGTATGGACTACAGCAGGTAGGAAATAGTCCTGTTGTGAAAGCGATGTATATTAAAATATTGTATAAAGTGACAACTGCCATGATAGATAGACGAATGTTCAGTCAAGGGACTGTGCATGCTGTCCTATGAATATACCTTTAACCTATTCCGTAATATGGAGTATTCATTTATGCAATATGAAATAAAGGAAGCTGAAATGGCTCAGGGAATATGAAAAGTTAAATACGTGTGGCCAGGGGTCATAATGGCGGAACTAATTCAATTAATGGCAACCATGGCTAGGCATGGTGTTAGAGAGATTGTGAAATGAAACTGGTCACTGAATCGTTTTCGTAAAATGGGCAGTCCACCCAATCCAGTATTAGACAAGTGATATTGTTCATGTGATAATTTTTTTTAAATTAATTGTTGTGTGAAGTTAGCAAACCAGATATTGTTGGGTCATTCCATGTTCAATCACCGACGATTAGGAAATGTTACGAAATTTTGTGGCTTTAACTGTGGCTCCTATGTCTTTATCGAAAAAGAGCCATGATACATAATAATAATGGGTCAGCCAGTCCAGTACAATATGGTATGATAATTACCAACCAATATTGTTAGAAAATTTCAGGCTACTTTGACTTCCTTCGCCATGGTAACTTGGTTGTATTATTATTATGCTGGAATTAGGTATTGAGTTCCTCCTGCACTTGTCAGTATTATCATCTTCATTTTTGGAGGCTATCACTATTGTATTATGTCAGTCAGAATTGGGTCAGCTTGACCATGACTGCAAATTGCACCTCGCTGATAATACTGACTTCTGCTGGTTGACCTTACCCCTATATTGCAGTACTATATTGGGTGATTTATCACCAAATTGTGGAATTTGTTGAAGCTGGTAATTTGACGGCTCTTATGTTGTCATATCTCATGGATGTTGGTGTGGGTGTGTGTGTTCTTGCAAGTTGAAGTAATGATGACTATTACCATGTAACTTCAGTTTTGAAAGTTTAGGGATGATTGAGTTTGTTTATTTTTGTACCCAGACTAGGTGGGGACTGCCACTGACTCTGAACTAGATTGCAGAGATCTGAGAATAATTTATTACCTTAATTGGGGAATCACAATGTAAGGTGGGTGCCGGACCCCAGTTGTGTCAATTGTGCCAGCCCATATAACTGTGTCAACCTAAGAAGTTAGGTCAGGTTGACCAGAGTTTATGATTGACACATTTGGGTTATGTAACTGTACGTAAATGTGACATAGTTGACTTTCACATAACAGCAAAGGGGTAAGGAACAAAAAGAACATACGTTCCCCCCATGCCTGGTTTGGGTTTGGTGAATTGCTAGCCAGTATAAACAAAACAGAACCCAGTTATGGAACTGTTGATAAACAGATGCTACTTTGAGCAGACACTTGTTTTTTGACATTTGTTGTTTGTCATTTCAGAGAGTGTCTTTGGTCAATAAGCCATTACATGGGAGTACTCCCTCTAGTCATCTGAACACGTGGATAGGACTCAAATAGGTTTATGATATCAGAGGAACGGAATGTCCTGTGAACAAATACTTCCAGTGAAGATATACTGTAGCCATGACAGGTCCACTGTGGATATGGTACAGTAATATTCACGAAGCTCCCATGAAACTATATTGGGAAATAGGTCACATATAGGTCATCTGATAAGGTCACACAAAGTAAATTGAATAGTGAGGATTGCTTATCATTTGGGGTGTTTGATACTTCAAACTAGTTATTTGTTTAGAGGTTGGTACTACAATCCAAAGTGTGAGGTTGATGTGATATTTGAATGATGATTTGTGCCAGGTTCATGTGTTCTCGGTTCCTGTAAACTAATTATCACTGTTGCACATTTATCAAATGTTGAGGTGGCATTCCAGCGGTATTCAATGCCAGGTTCATATATGTTCGGTTCCTGTAGGCTACTGGCCACCGGTGTTGCACATTCAACAAAACCATTGTAATTGTGGTATTGACCTTTATTTTATATTGCATAAGTATTGTTGGGATTTATATTTGTGTTAGTCATAATAATATAAGCCTCAACCATGATATTGAATGTTCCAAATAATAATGTATATTATTATACCATATATGCGCATTGTAGAGATAACTACTAGTGTATGATATGTCATTTAATTAGTTCCCCATTATTGACAATAGGTCATTGTCCGTGAAATAATTTGAGAGTAGTTATGTTTCCTTGTGGATGACCATGGACCTTCTCTCAGATTCTTTCTCGGATTGTTAAGATTAACACGTTCGGTAATTATGGATTGTCCTGTTAACACTTTTCATGTTATGTGACATTAAATTTGGTGGAGCCCATATGCCAGTCAGGTAAAATGGTATTAGTAAATGTTACTCGGGGGAGAGTACGTTCTTCGGGGAGGGGAAGAGTGTAATAAGTGGTACAGCCCATACAGGGTTCATTCCACCATTCACCTTGTTGTTGTATAACATGATGTAATTAATGGAATATCTGAAGTGGTCATCAAGTTGACCCACTTTAGTGCAGGTGTTGTGGTCATGCACACCTGTGTTATTATAACTTGTCATTGTATGATTTGATGTAATTAATAGGGTACCTAAAGTGGTCTTCAAGTTGACCCACTTTAGTCCAGGTGTTGTTGTCATGTACACCTGTGATGTAATTATGATCTGTTATGCTCTGATGTAATTGATGGGGTATTTGGGATAGGCACCAATCTGACCCATTTTGGCAGGTGTTCGCTGTTGTGTACAGTCATGAGACGTCTGACTATATTTAGATTTAGAAGTACCGACTGTATTATGATTGACACCAGTTATTGATGGCTACTGTATAATATGCTGTGACCCACTTTACTGTAAGTGTTAGGTGGACAATATGGCTGACGCCGATATGATCATCAGTCACCATTTCCTGCTATATTTGGGGATGCCATCTGTGTTATAATTGTAACCATGTCAATAGTGGATACCGGCAAAGTTCCTCCTCTGGCCATCCCTTTGACCTGCTTAACTTCACTGTTGTTGTATGGGACGGTGCCACGGCGTATTCAGCGTGTACTGAACAAGGCCTGGTACCGACCGACACCGGAAAGCAGGCTGTAATGGTATAAAAGGAGGGGCGTTTCTGGTGTATAAGGAGTTGTTGCCTCAGACTTCGACCCGATCAGCACGCTCACTGTATATAGTAGTTTTAGAAGTAGTTTTAGCCCGTAGTCTTAGCTAGTAGTTTTAGCAGTAGTTTAGAAGGAGTGTTGTCTCCTACTTTGACCGAGTATGCACGCTTACCATGTACATATGTAGTTAAGTCAGTAGTTTAGCGGTAGTATTATCAGTAGTTTTAGCAGTAGTTTATAAGGAGTGTAGTAATAAACCAGAAAAGAAGCGGCGACCTTGTAATCTTTTCGCCGACGAAACCTGTCCGAATCCGTCCTATTATTTGAATTGTAAGCCTGTAGCCCGCAGACCAGGCACGTGTTACAGTATCATGCCCCCTTTGAAAAGTAGCTAGTATTACTTCTCTATTGATTGATTGCATATATAAACACATATGTAACTCATCAGTGTTACATCGCCGTTCCCTGGATTTTTCTCCAAGTCGAGAATCAATGGCTTGCTACATTATCATATTGATTGGTTTCCCTATTCAACGCAGATGTGATAAGAGCAACGCATAGGTGATATGAGCTACCCAAAGTTAGGCCTAACTCTTCAAAATTGTCCTCGAAATTACTTTAAAAGCTGGATCCGTCTGAAAATGTTCCACTTGACTCTGTAGCCACCCACTTTGTGATTGATTGATTGAATAGGCTTGCCGATCCTTGTCAATGCAGCGGTTATATGAGTCACCCTGAGCCTTTGATCTACCAGTCAGAGCCACTGGAATATAAACATCATCACTCCGGATTCAAACTCATGTACCTTCCGATAACTGAACATCTAGCGAGAAGGCAGAGCCTTTGGTATGACACAACTTCCAGAGGTCTCGGAATCCACCCAGACTCTTTTGGTTGAGTTCCCTGGCCCTTTTCAACGCTGAGGTTATATGAACCACCCAAAGCCTCTGATTTACCAGTTAGAGTCACTGGAATATAATCATCACCACACTGTATTCAAACTCTGACCATGCAACTATTAAGCGTAACTGCAGAGGTGGCGCCAGTATTTTTCTGAGAGGGAGTACTTAATTTCCCCCGACAGGTTGGTGGGGATAACTTCTCCGACAAGGGACAACTTCTCCGACAGGGGATAACTTTCTGCCAGGGGGATACACTCCCCGACTAAAAGGCTAGTTTCCCTGACAAGTGTCTGAAATAGTGCGGCATTCCCAACTACACATTGTAAATTAATCAGTCTTACACTGTGTTAACGTACATCTATGAATACCTTATGACATATAAGATGTGTTACTTCTTTTAAACAACGATGGGACACATATAGATTGTCAAAATAAACATTATTAAATATAACACATGAGTCTAATTCGTTATACATAAATCATTTTTAAGTTGTGTTTCTTGGAAAACAGATATGATTTACACAATATATTTAAATAGGCCTACTCATAATATAAGTTAATATTTTATTGTATTTTATTTTAGTATATATATACAATGAATTTTTTTACAAATTTTCCCAGTGAATATCCTATCTCTCAATATATAGGCCTACTGTAGGTATATAAGGTACAGCAAGAACACACATATATTGTAGTGTCAATGGTAATGGTATAATCTAATAAATGGAAGGCTTTTAGTTTTTTATAATTACCATATATTAGTCGAGATAGCCCGGTGGTAAGGGCAAGGACTCGCGATTGTGAGATCGCGTGTTCGAATCCCAGCGCTGTTGTTGGTTGTCTGGGCGTGTATCCTTGATCAAAGTACTTTGTATCGATTGCTCTGTAGCCACCTTGATCCACCGATGACAATAGGTTGACTTCAGGAAGGGCATCCAATCACTAATGGCTACAACCGCTTCATAAAAGCCCTTGCTTAAGTACGGCACCGTCTAACCCCCGCAAGGGGAGTGACAAGACGTTAACAACTATAACTTCATATTACTGCATTTCTTGGGAATAAATGGACACATAATATTATATATTAGAGCATAATGCATCATTACTTGCTTAAATAAGAATCAGGATTTGATGACTGGAAATATATATGAAAAATATACATGTCGATGGCGACTTTCTATCTCAGCGATATTGCTTTTTATTTGACCTGTACCATTGAGTATTTCACTTTATCTTACTTAATAATAATAATAATAATAATGATTTATATAGCGCTTTTCCTGCATAGGACCAAAAGTTACACCTAAAAGCGCTTCACAGCGATTTTTAGTGTACACCTGTACATAATCAGTGTCCATGAAAATTAAAATGTACTAATCATAATGAAGTGGTTACATCTAAGCAAACACAAGGCAATAACAAGAATTCATTTTGAAGACAATGCGGGACTTAATAGGGAGCCAGTGTAGATCATAAAGTACTGGTATAATATGATTACGTCTAACATTTTTCTGATATACGAAATATTTTTAAGCTGCATATTAGTAGCGGCGCAAGTTTTTGAAATATGATAATTCCAGTATAATGTGTCATCAAACAATGCGTAACTTACCCAAAAAATTGATGTCCATTAACAACCCAAAATGGAATTTCAATAGGAAACTTATTAAATTTGGAGCGAAAAACAATAAATTATGTTTTCCATATGTTAAGCTTTAACTTGTGATTGTTCGTCCATTGACAAAGATCACCTATACAACACTCCATTTTATCAAAGGCAGATACTATATCACATTCATTAAATGAGATATATAATTGCGTATCATCAGCATATTGATGAAAGGAGATACCATTATATGCGAATAGTGTCCGCCACCCCTTTAACGTAAAGTGTGAACAATATGGATCCCAATCCAGAACCCTGTGGCACTCCATAAATAATATCCTTTGACTTATAATTTTTGACACAATAGTTCACACTTTGCGAACGATTAGCTAAATAAGAAGCAAACCAGGCATGAGCACCACCTGAAACAGAGTAATCGTTTTTAAGAGGGATAATAGCAAAACATTATCAACTGTATCAAATGCTGCAGATACATTCAGTACGGCAAGAAGTACAAGTTTACGGTTATCAACTGAAGTCATAATATCATTATTAATACGAGCAATGGCAGTTCCAATAATGTGGCCATGTTTACAATGTATAATTTGGGAACCTAATATGTAAATATCTGTAAAGTTAGCTTTGATTTAAATTATGCCTCCAGTTTCTAAGACTGTGTATGTAGTTTCAACCGTTTCACTAACGACCGGGTTAATCATTATTAACGCATGTATTATGGATGTGGACGCTATATACATAACATTATAATTAACATAGGTGCCATTTTAAAGGATTGTAATTTCATGTGATTATTTTCTCCATTTATTTAACAAATCATCTCCAACAATTGTTTTCTTTCTTTACTTACTTTCAGCTTATTTCCCACCTATTTACCCATTCTGCCTACTTATTTCACAAAACATATCATTTAATGTAATTGACACATTATCAGAAAAGTATAACCCATGAATGTTATGTCTTCAATCAGAGAGGTGTTGATCTGGATTTACATAGTTCGGTGAGGAATGAAACTGAGGTGGAGGTGATTTCAGATTTGGAATTGGATTGGGTTCTGAGAAGAATGAAGAGGGACAAGGTTTCAGAAAATGTTGTCATGACAGGAGATGGGACAGTCAAGTGGCTATAGGAATGTATTCATAGTGGACATGATTCACAGTGACTGACATACTGGCCTGATTATGCCTATTTGAAAATGACAAGGGAATGTCCATCCCACTGCAAAGCATTGAGGTATCACATTATTGAGGTATATTGTTAAGCTACGGGAACGGAAATTAGATGAAGAATTAGGACAAAGGCTCGTACGGGTATTGGGGATGAAAAGTTGGGTTTCTTAGATGAAAAGGGACAATGGATGGTATGTTCTCACTTAGACAGCTGGTTGAAAATAATATAAAGGTCAAAGAGAGAATGTGATTGAGATTTATGGATTTGGAGAAAGCTTGTGATACTGTATATATGGAATTAGTTATGTCTACGTTGATTTCAAAAATACAATTACCGATATCAGTATTTTTTTTGTTATCGATAATTGAATTAGGGATATCTCTAATTGCATTTTTTATATCAATAATTACATTTTTGACATGCGAGTAGGCCTGTTTCCTCAAGTGATTTTGGATATCGACAAATACAATTATGATATCAGTAATTCCTTTAGTGATATCAATAAAGGAATTACTGATATTAGTAAACGAAATACCGATATCATTAATGTGTAATTTTTTTATATCAAAAATACAATTATTGTTATCACTAATTTAGGGCTTGAAATCCTTATCGTACATGAATTACCGATATCATTCGAATTAGTGATATAAAAAAAATAATAATATTGATATCATTAATTGGAGCATATCCGTAAATCATTTACTGATATCCGTAATTGTATTATAAGTTAGTGATATCTCTAATTGAATTATTTATATCGGTAATTGAAGTGTAGATATCACTATTTAACAAAATACGGTATATATTGATTCATCGATATCAAAAACGGTATATATTGATATACATAATACAATTATTGATATTAGTAATTCAATTAGAGATATCTCTAATTTATTTTGTACATCAATAGTTCTATTTTTGATATCCGTAATACAATTTTTGATATCGATAAATCAATTATTTTTGATATCGACAATTATTTGTTGATTTCGAAAAATAATTATTTGATATCACTATTTCAGTTATTGGTATCTGTAGTTTAATTATTGATATCAATTACTGATATCAATTCTTTAACATATCACTAATTTATTTTTGATATCGGTCATTATTTATTGATATCAAAAATATAATTACCAATATCAAAAATGTATTTACTGATATCGGAAATTATTTGTTGATATTTAATAATTCTCGAATAAAAAGTAAAACGGCTTGCTATACGACCGAATATGACTGATGTTTTATGGGTAGGTTAGAAGCTTCATAAGTTGTGTATAACCCTAGCAAGCAAGAGTAGGGGTGTCAATACATAGATATAATTTTGCCTCTCTGGGGGAATGATTTCTGAAGATGTGCGGTCTGACGGGGAGGTGCCCAAAGGGATTCAATCGGAAGCTCTGACCTAGATAATGCAGAAGGGATTATGACAGATACGAACAATTCAATGCACTTAAAATAAAAGTATTGGATTCATGTATCGTACCTGCATATATATACGGGTTTGATATCGTGTCTTTGTCTAACGCAGAACAGCGCCTTCAACGGTGCCAAAATACCTGGATAAGAATAATTGCGGGAGTTAAGCAGATATCCGGGATAATTATTTTCATGGGCTTAATGCTTCGGACTGCTGGGAATATTTTCTTTCGGTTGTCGATCATATTGGTAAC
>JAODAI010407696.1:0-15065 GCA_027575025.1 Scotoplanes globosa | reverse complement strand
GAATATAGAGAACAGTAGTAGAATAGTTGACAGGATGACGTAAGCATAGGTCTACATTCAGCATCATATGAATATAGAGAACAGTAGTAGAATAGTTGACAGGATGACGTAAGCATAGGTCTACATTCAGCATCATATGAATATAGTGAACAGTAGTAGAATAGTTGACAGGGTGACATAAGCATAGGCCTATATTCAGCATCATGCATTGTAAAATGTCATCCTGAATATAGTGAACGGTAGTAGAATAGTGGACAGGATGACGTAAGCATAGGCCTACATTCAACATGGCAGAATACACTAACTGACTGTCGCACCATTGGCCAGAGCTTTCCACCTCCCTCTGTCCATCTCCCTGACACTCCAATCACCATCCCCACCATATATAGGCCTCCTAAAATCCTTCTCAAACAGTTGTTCCATCTCAAACAAGGCCTACCCCTTCTGCCAACATCCACGTGGTGTGACATCGCCATTTAAATCAGTCTACATAATCATAATAGTGTTGAACAAAATAGCCAGCCAAAGAGCACTGCCCTGGGTGACCTGTGTGCGGTTTTATATCGTAGTTTTCCTTCTTCTATTTAAAAAAATCCGATGGAGGAACCCCATATCTTCAATTCAATTTCGGAATGATCGGAACCCCGTTTCAGAATGATGGTCCCTGAGGGTCTCGCTGTGTCCGTGACCTAAACCGCAGGGCTCAAAATTAGCACTGGTCCGCAGAGACACGCTGAATCGAAATACTGACATACTATATGTATGGCCGCCTCAAAATACAAGTCAGAAGTCAGAATTTACACTTTTCAGGTACACAATAAAATTAAGTACAGAATTGTCGATTTTGAGAATATTGTATTGCCAAATGAAAACTACACGTTTTATCTTTCTTATTCAGTAATTTTAATTATAAAAGGAAACCAAAATTTTCACTGTTTTTCTAGTTCATGTTTGTCAAAGAATTTCAGAAATATTGTGATTTTTCTATTAAAATTTCCTATTTTAATTTATATTTTATGAAAACCATATTTTCACTAACCGTCTGAATGTAATTTAAAGCATTCCAAATACAACATTGGACATCACTGCACAGCGCAGTTCAAAGGATGCATAGTAGTACTGTATACCCACTTTACTGAAAAGATGAAGAGTATGCTTTTAGAACATAGTCCTGATATTTTTTTCAACATTTCATGTCACGGTAACTTTGTCAGCCATTGGCGAATATTCCCAAGGTCCCTGTTACACAATGAACAGCTTAGAGGGGAAAACCAGAGTTCCTGGAGTAAAACCTCAAGTCATGTACGCATGACAAACCCATTTGCATATCCAATCGGGGATCGAACCCCATTTGCAGTGGTAAAAGAGCATATCGCTTACCATTACACCAAAACCTACCAAAGTCACAATAAGTTATATAATATGTTAGGCTATGGAACAACGCTATGAGCCAATGAAAAATTGGCCTATTCAACATTAGTGTCAGTTTCATTTAATTTTCTGATTTTTAATTGGTATCTAGGCCTATACTGACATGAGCATATGTATTATACAAAATATGGTAAACTTATGTAAATGGAAAGAAATAATAACCACGTTACTAGTACTAATATTACTATTACCGTTAAATCATTTCAATATCACAATCTGCTGCTATATACTTACATACATTTATCAACATTATCGTTTTGTTGTACCAAACTTGAAATTATCATAATTTTGGATATCAATTGAATATTTTTTCATTGAAACGGGTATGAAATCAGAAAATTGCACTTGATAATATTCTGTGGTGATCTTGATTTGTGTAAATCCAGACTTCAGATAGGCTTTCCAAGACGGCCACACACATTGTAACAGTTTCACTCCTCTTGATTTGCTAAGCTGAATCGTGTCAATACTTAACTGATAATTGACCTGTCTGTCAATACTTATACACATGTTATATAACATTTTCTTTGTGGTCAGAACTCCTGACATTTACATAAAAAAAATGATTTGGGGGATAAGGATAGAATTTAACATTCACTATTCAGAAAATCATAAGGGCAATTAACCCATGCACAGTCATGTGTGAGGCACCATGTTGAGATATCGGTGTAAAAAGAAATATGAGACCATTATCGCTAGTTTGACACCCAAGTCAAGAATATATCAATTTTCTAGGTTACTTAATTTTGTTAATGGAGTTGGTCACTTTCCATTGGACTTGTGATACATTCTGGAGGAAAATCTCTGCTATCTCAAAATGGATAATGCCGACATAATACCTGATCTGCCGCGGTGCATCACAGGTATTGAATTCAGTGCTAGGGAGATGCCTTAAATTAGTCTAATGAGAACAAAACGCAGGCTAACGTCTTTCCTGTACTTTATTCTGAAACACTGCAAAAGATGCCTGTTTTTGTATTGTACACTGCCAAAGTAACATAAAATATGTGTTAGTATTCACTATTAAGTTTCCAAATTACCATGTATTTGCATCCATTTGTGTAAAATTATATATTAGCGCGGCTAGACAGTTGAGTGCTTCCTGGATCGCCAATCTCTTCCCGCGGTAAGACAATATACCTCCGGGATTTCTCATCGAATTATCTGTGCGACGCGCCTAAAACAACAGCCTAATGGAATTCCAAGTTGGAATACACGATTGCGACACATGTACAGTGCTAAAGGCCTATATACCGTGACGTGGAAAAGATGGTGTATTCAAAAGGTCGAAGCGATTACGATAATTAACCTACATTGTGAGCACTTTATATGACGATATAATAGTGGGTAAACAAACTTTGCATTTCATGGCCCATTTGTAACACATACTCCAGAATTAACCCTTTCAGTGCTGGCTATTTTTTGCACTAGTATAACTACTTCTCAGCGCTGCCTAATTTACAGTAATCAGAAAATTGTTAAGTAGCAGTTTTGTAAATTAAACTTTTAGTATGAAAAAATGATGTGATAGCAAAATTAATTACAGCCAAGATGTTCTGAATTGTATTATTTACATGAGACCAAAATGAAGAATTTATAACGTTTGGCATTTTTTTATCATATGACTATTGTTGCGGCTTTACTTTTGAACCTCCCCTCACCCATGCATCTTCCCTCCTGTAAGCATCCTCCCTCCAGCAAGTAGTTGATCAGCCGTATCCATACCCAGCCTAGGCCTACTCGCCTAGTCATACCTGTACCCCGTAGATACAAATTATAAGGCAAATGTGCATTAGGCCTAGGCACATCACTAAATACTACGTACTATTATTATCAGATGCTACACCTGTACATTCTTCAGTTTCACCGTAATCCGCCTCCCACGATGTATCCGCCATCGGTACATTACATTCAAGGGCTTAGTTGCAGTATGCAAATTAATAACAAATTGTTGTATCTACGCAACAAAGGCGTATCAGCATGACGGTGACATGTGGTAATAATGCGACCATGGCTTTCAAAGGGTTAACAGAAGCTACAGCCAAATAATTTTGATAATTTATCAGAGCAATGACAGACACATTTCCATACATTATTAAAGTAAGCACATCGAAAGCAGATTCTAATATTTTTTATTTCAATATGATATATGATACATTTCAACAAATTATAAATTATACCTGCATTAATAGTTTATTATAGGCCGTGAGACATACTTTCTGTACCTCATGAATGCCTAACAATGGGTGAGGAAGAAAAGCTAACTGACAGCCGCATCATTGGCCAAAGCCCTCCACCTCTCTCTATCCATAGCTATGGCCCTCCAATCTCCATCCCCACCAACACAGTCTCAACACAGTCCTTCCATCTCAACAGAGGTCTCCTCCCACCCTTTCTACCAACATCCACTTGCGACATCGCCATATTCGCCAGTGAGTCTCGACCCACCATCTATCCATCCGTACAACATGCCCAGCCCACCTCATACACCACCTTATCACCCTCTCTATAAGAATCCTAGTCATCCCAATGTTGGGTAAATAATCAGCAACAAAGATATCTCGTCAATAGGTTTGAAGTTTGATTAAATTATTATATGGTACATTTTAACAAAGGTTTTGTCACCCAAGACCTTTGTTATTGGACGTAATGTCATCGTTTTTGCATTGAATTTGCAACCGTACATGGGATTACAATTTCCAGTAAGCATTTTTTCACCCAGAAATAAATTAGTGGCCAAATTGAAGTAAATGTTATGTAAGGTGAAGACCATATGTATGTACTTGACTGCAGACCTTCATAGCGCGCTCCAAGGCGCTCATGAAAAGTGGTCAGGAGAGCAATTAATTTTGGTTTTATTATATTTTTCTGAGGATAAAACTTATGTTACTATGCCAATAATTGTCTTAAATCGAAATGTGATATTAATAGTATACACCGTTACATTTGGATCAGAAAAAAACATAACCAGAAAAAAATTGGAAAAAGTTCAGAAAAGCGAATAGCTTTCCTTGAATGTCCCAAGAACTCCTTTTACAGCTCTCCTGAGATTCCCATATGTGAAAGTCTGGACTGTTTCAAATACTACTTACTGTTTTGTCAAACTGGTCATAGGACATACATTAATGGCCTTCACGTTGTGCGTTATATTCAGCAAGCCGGTATACCATGTCTGTAGCAGCGCAAAACAGGCAGATGAAAGGAAAAGATAAGACAATTTTATAATTAAATTAATTAATTTAATACTAATCTTAAAATCTATGTTGATCCAATTGTTGACACAAATGTTCCATGGCATGCAGTTAGTATATGGTACACTTCTTAATCACATTCACTTTTAGAACTTTACAATAGAGAATACTTTCATATAATCTCACATTGAAAAGAACTGTGTCATTTTTATTATAAGATGGATATTAAAATGATAAAACGCCTTCATCGATTGATTGCTTGAGCAAACATTCCTAGGCCCTTTACAATAATAATAATAATAATGATGATTTATATAGCGCTTATGTTTTATAACAATTATGTTTTACCAAAGCCTTTGATTACTGACGAGAGCTCTGTTGCATCCTGCAGACCTTAGACATTGCCAGAATAGCTTTTATTTGTTGCATCTCGATCCAGTACCAATATAGTTGTGGATAAATATTGTTGTGGATCAATGAATTTACAGACCTATGAAAGGTTACATACATGTTAAATTGCATATCTTAAAGGGATCAAAATGGTTATGAAATATTGTGAGTGTTTCTGGTACTTATTCTACATTTAGGACTGTATGTGAGTAATTTCTAGCTAATTTGAATTAGTATTAATAACTAACACGACCCCTGAACCTAGCTAATTTTAATTATTATTGATTACTATCATAACCCCTAAACAGTCTGAATACAATGCCTTAACTCCAAAGATAATTTGTCAGGTAAATATAGGGCGAACACAAAATTATAGGTAGCACAAGAAGCAAATAAGGAAAAGGATGTAGATTATCTAATCGATCAATGAATTGTAAGCCCGAACAATAAATAATTTCAGATTGTCATATCTTGCATATCATATCTTTTTCAAAAACAAAGACAATTATTTTGCATTCAGTTTTTAAAAATAATTTGTCAAACAAACATACATACCTCTGCAACTTCAGGAGAGCTGGCCACCATATGCATATAGCTAATGTTAACAAAATCTAAACCACTACAGACTGTCAAGGTCCTATCCTCCAAGTTCCCTCGGCTGTACGGATCCAGGGTGGAAGCATTTGGTCGAAACTGGTAATCCTGGAGAGGATCGGAGACATGATATATCGTTAAGAAAATGTCAAAAAACTCTTAAACAATGTGATGTGAGTAGTCATATAATGACGTCATGATAATGACACAAATGTAGAGATATAATAATTTAATGGTAATAAATAGTAAGATTCAAACTTGTGGTCAATACATTGCAGGACTGAAAAATATGTAAAATAGTCAATTAAAATAAATCTGTTTTTAGAGAGAGAGTAAATGCAGGGTGGGTGAAAGTAACTGTAGATTTCATCTAACATAAAGATTAACGCCCTTCCACCAATATTACTTTATTGAATAACCGTTATGATTCAATTCTTTGTTTCGAAAACATGTACATACTCAAATCATAGGTGGGTTCCGCATTTCTTGATTCAATCGTTGACGTATGAAAGAATATTACAGGAGATAGGCTTCCTGTCAGACACACAGAATGGTTGAAATCTTGTTAATGTTAACTTATCACGCTCAGATTAACAGTGGGCCATATCTCTAAGCTTCATCTGTATATCAGAGGTGAGTATTGCCTTTTGGTGACATAATTTATTGTCATATATGTTCCTCATAAAACACAGGGACAGTACATGTATGCTGGTTTTCACACATTGGTCTGATGTCACGGACCACTGTAACAAGCTATGGATTTCAATAAAATAACTGATACGATTGACAAACTACAAATAATTTAAGCATGGTATGTGCATGTATGCTCAACATAACTCATAAATTATCTTCAATGTTGCATATTTTCAGATCATAATCGGCAAGCTATATCTAGCGTGATCTGTATGTCAGAGGCAGAATATTGGCTTTCGATGACATGAATTATTGTCATCTATGTTTCTCATAAAAGGGACGGGACAGTACATACATATAGCTGCTGGCTTTGAGACTATTAATTAGTCCAATATCATATAGGAGTAGGCCGTGGTGTAGTGGTAAGCGCTACGGTCTTGCACCACCTAGACCAGGGTTCCATTCCTGTTCGGACGTGCAAATGGGATTGGCCATGTCTACAACTAGAGGTTTTATTCCGGGCACTCCGTTTAGTTACCCTGCCATGAAATGTTGAAATAAATACTACCTATTTAAATTTCAATAGAATAATTGATAGGCAAACTAATATAAACTGATAATACTGCTCAACAGCACGTAACGTCATTATATGCATGTATGCTCAACATAGCTCATCAATTGTCTTCATTCATTATTAATATTATTCATATTTATGGCACAATATTGAAAAGGAAGATAAAGATTTTTTTAATTTTAAATGTTACATACATGTGTAGAATGACAATTTTATATATTGTATTTATTTATTTGTCATTTATAAACAATGGCTATATTCTGGATTAAATTGCAGAGAGTCTAAAAGAAATAATATCTAGCATTTGGATGGTGAAATAGGAAACTGTACGATTATTATGTAGACTTTGAAAGTGTAGACTGTGTAATTCATAACGTACTGAAGTATGATCCACTAATGCAGGTGTCAATGTGAATCTTCACCCTACCCCCCCCCCCCTCCCCCCTCAAGGCTAGGTCAAAATTCACTGTGAATCTACATCTAAGAAAAATTGATGCAATATTAATCTTTAACGAATAAACTAGTGATATGTGGTGAATCTTGAACTAATATGGAGTGAACTCTGTACAAATATACATGTGTTGGGTTAAATTTCAGAAGTGAATCTTGAACTAACTAAATAATAATTATGGTGAGTCTTTGACTAAAAATATTACACATTTGTGAACTGGGGTGAACCCATGAGGGGGTGAGGTGAAGATTACAATTGACGTCTGCATTAGTGTAGGTATACATACATACCACAATCACTGGGTTAACTTTTATCATACAGATCTGAACACAACTATACATTGTGACACTGGATCAGATGTAACAACTTCATATATAAATTGTTGTGCATTAAACTATACTCAGATACATATGGGAATCTAAGCTAAAAGTATGTCATAATAAAAGATAATTTAAATCTGCACAAAACAATATTGATATGGAAAGCAGTTTGGCATCTATGTAAAATAATGGAAATTCAAGGAGAACCCAAATGTTCCGATATCTTGCCGTTCGTGGGAGACTATATACACTGTGCATGGCAGGATTTCTGGTATCCACTTGATCAGACTGTGCTTCAACCTCATGCATTGTGTGTCGACCGATGAGTATCGCTATGACCTGAAACCATCACCTTGAATTTAGGACTAAGGGTGTGAAAGTATACATATTACACCATTTAGCCAACTAGCTGTCATGATAATGGCAAGGGTTAATATAAAGCTAACTCAGTGATATGAATAGCTGGAAAATAGAATTAGTAGATACTCATGAAAATTCTCAGTAAAAGATGGAAAGTGAATGAAATTCAGAGAAGATGAAGGAACTATATAGCTAATCCCACCACCCGAGGCTACAATTAACTAACTAGATAACATCGACTTACGCGTTCCTGGAAAACAACTTAGTCAACCAATGCTTTTAAATAATAACATATCTATATAATTGGATTGACAAAGTAGCATCACCTTCACCAAGTTGGCCCCTATACACAGAATGCGTAGACTCACATATATAATCAACAGTATACCCTCAAGTAACATGACATACATGTATGTAATAATTGAAGTTTTATTAAATTATAACCCAGCCATAATTGGCACAGTGATTTTCTGCATAGTGATCATGTTGAGATATACACATTACAACTGATGCTTGAATTATTTGATCTTGTGAACTAATCATTCATGTGGTATGCAGGCAGACAAGAATCTGAAGTTAGTCAAAGAGCTCCTCTCTCTCTTAGAACTCCATTACACAGATTCCATTTTAACATAGCCGGTATTAGTAATGCACTTGTTAATTGCAATCATGGCCCATGGGGACCCGGCAATAGAGGGGGACCCGGCAATATAGGGGAACTAGCCATGAATGTATTTCTAAAAGTGTTACGTTCGCATGAAAGTCCCTGGCATCGTATTGAAGCAACTTCCGGGTAAAGTCCCGGCACTTTAGATAGGCCTAACGTTACAATATTTTCCAGGCCCTATTGGTGTCTGTAACTCCCTGCATAATCCACGGTACTGCAGGGACATATCCCGGCAAGTTCCCCGCTAGTTACCCGCTATTCCCTGGTCCCCCAGGGGCCGTGGTTGCAATTGACAAGTCAGGAAGAATAGGAGGCTACTATCAATGTTTGATTACCTGCCATTCCCTGGTCCCCCAGGGACCGTGGTTGCAATTGACAAGTGTATAAGTCAGTTGGAATAATAGTAGCTAGGCTTCGATCAATGTTTCATTACTATTCACGGTTGATTGCTTTACACATTTGTTTATGCTTTATGTTGATGGTATTTAATTAAAGGCTCATTTATACCTTTCAGTTACAATTGACAAGTGCATAACCTGTACCAGTTTTACAGTCTTTGGTATGACACCCAGTGGCCTGTAACTGAGGCAGGCGTGGAGCCACTGCTCAGTCTCCAGACTTGCAGGCGAGTACTCTACTGCTGTTCCAAATCCAGGGTTGTCATGTGGACTATAGAACTGGAACGAGACCCCGTTCAGTTTAATCACCATAATGGCAGCACTCCTGATATTATCAGTAGAATCAGAGCTTCTGCTAAGTGCCGGTATTACTGGGCACTATAACATTAAAACAAGCTCCATAGTGTCATACAATGTGTACGAGAGAGAGGGTACAGAGCAGGATATTGATCACTATTGATTAGAGTCAGAGATAATGTCTTAATGGAACATCAGCATCCAGGCTACAGTGCCAGGTAGGGCAATTATTTTCATGTTCAATTCAGGGTGTTCACGATATAAACGAATAAAAGGAATGGCCATCCGGGATAAACCTACTCTTTGTGAAAAGATGGCCAGACTTTCTAGGATAATGAGACAGCTGGTTGTCCTGCCACTGGACCGCCATTTATGTACTCATCCGATGGATGCCCCATACCAAGTTTAGCATACAAATAGTTTATGTCACCTTTAGATTAGTCATAACAGTTCATGTATGTTATAATTGAGGACATGATGGGATATGCTGTATAGTAAAAGTCATTATTATGCAGTCTACAAATTTCCATAGTTATAATATGAAATAAATGTTGTACAGATGCTAAAGGAAGTAAAATTAATTAGTTCGGGTGAATGAAATGAAAACTTATTGGGAGATTAGCAAGCTCTACAGAAAATAATATTTGCTGATAACTTTAATAATATATTGATAAAGAATTATGAAGAATATGATGGAGTGCGATATATTGAGAGCAAGGGACCGCAACCTACCGATGTGTGATAATTGTGTCAAGAATGAAGTTAACTTACATTTTACAAATTTTGAAAATTCAGATTCACTCGTGTTGACAATGCAGGAGGCATACACTGTATCATGTGTTGTATCAGAGCTATGATAATTGCTGAAAGTATATTAATGCATGAACAGGCATGTTTGACATAGTTGTGGGCTGTCATTAAGAGACTGTCAAGGCTCCGTCCCGACAGTACGGGATTAGCGAACGTGGAATAATAAACATTGTATTCATTAGAGAAGCACCGTTTGTTGAAGTGAGAAACGATATTTAGTCAAATGTGAAGAATCGTTGCCGGCCACTAGCAATTTACTGCCCCGTCTACCCTACATAGCACGTAGCTGCATATTGTCAAGTGTTTTAATTACTTCAGGTCAGTTTGTCAGTCAATACTATTTGGTAGTACTATCGTCAAATTACCGTAGCCTACGGTAATACAACTGACCATCTCATCATCTGCATGGACTGTAGGGTAAATAAATAATAAGTATGAACAAGTCATAGCTTAACCTTCGTGTATGCATGGCCAAGAGGACGTACGAGTAGACGAGATGCAATAACGGCCTAAAATTATATATTAACCCTTATACTGCTACACTACTTTACTATGCTACTTTACTATGACGAAATAGTAGTAGACTCACGGTACAATGCTACAGTATCAATTTTAGGTGCGCAGTTGAGGGTTCACCCTGAATCACTTTATGTACGTTTAATATGGTTATTCGTTTCGAGGTCCGATGCTTAGTAGGCCTAAATTACAAACATGCCTGTTGAACATGAAAAGTGTAACTTATTTATGTATAATCGTTAGTTTAGATTAGTATGGTTTGGTATTGCTGATTGGCTGTACACAGTTGATTATTGTGCACGTCTACCTCCAAAATGGCCGCTGAATTCAGATTGTTTTGCAATAATATGCCGGTGCTGCATGTCCTCCATTATCCAAAGACATTTTAATAGTGCCACGTCTCGACTTACACAACTTAAAAACTCACAAAAGAAGATGATATTGTCCACACTGCCATTTCCTACCTTTTCCCCATTTTCTTACTAAAACGGTTGAATATAATTTGTTTATTAAAACGTTTGAATACGATCTGAGTAACCGACTTAGCACGGTGCTAATGTCCTGATGCAGCATGTAATTTGAAGTGGTTTCAAAGGAATTAGTCCGCAAGACTAACCAACAATTTGAATTAGATAGTCCATCAACACTTTTGGAGTAGGGATATTAAAATATACAAGAATATTCGGATATACTACTAACACTAAGTTAACCCTTATCACGCTGAAATTAAATACCCAGGGCCCATTTTAAGAATAGCATTTCATTTACCAATAGTAGCTGTAACTAAAAGTAAAACAGCGGAGTAAATTTTATATTGTTGTTTAGCGCCATAAATACATTTAAAACTTATAATTTGTCGGTCAAATCTATACTGTTTGGTATTATGCACTTGTCAATTGTAATCCCCCCCCCATTATCCTGTCATAGCGGGGACTGTAACCTGTACTTTAGCAGGGATGCTCACATTTTTGTGTCCCCGCTATACGGGGAATGTAACGCCAATTTAACAGGCATGTGTGCACAGTTCAATTTGGGCCGGGATCGTGACTCCCTAGACGGGCACCAAATTATGTAACAGCAACATAGCAGAGATTTAGAGGGACTTTTCCAGGGTTTAGCGGGACTTTAATTTTTTTAAATAATGTCCCGCACTGTCAGGACTTTTCAGGAATGTAGCGGGGGCGGAAAGTCATGTAACAGTCATGTTACAAATGTGAAAATAACATCCTCGTTACAGTCCCCGCTATGCCCGGATAGGTGTGTGTTACAATTGACAAGTGCATTAGTGCAGCTGTGCATGTCTAAAGTTGCAAAGAGTGTACCCCTCTGTAGGCGTAATAATGTACCGCTCGTATAAAGGTTACACAGTTTGTTGCTACAGAACACAAACGGCAAGTTTAAAAGACCAAAAAAATATTTGCTTTCTAAACTAAGGTTTCAAGAAAATATGTCTGAATTTGGGTAGTCCGAAGGACAACCTATTTTGCCTGATTGCCAAATTTAGGCAGCCCTTACACTAATTTGATTGTCTCGGATCATGAGACATTCTAAAAAAAATGTTATAGGTATGGCACGCAACAAATTTATTAGGCTCTTTTTAAGGTTGATATGACTGCATGTTGATCAAAGCCACTCAGCCCACCTTGAAATATGTTCTAGTTACATGGACATTCAAAAAATATTATACACACTCCCCGCAATAAATCAATAATAGCCCGATATATACTCCCAAGTTCTCAACAACATTGACATAATTGGCACAGTAAATACGAAACTGTGACTGATGTACAAGATGAATGACAGCGGTTATGGTTGCAATGATAAATTGTCGTCGTTACCGAGGAGATCTCGGTCATATAAATGTTCGCTAAGATCGCAATAAATTTAATTTCTAGATTTTACAGTTAGCACATCTTCTGAAGATGACTCAAACATTCTTATTAGTTAGAAAAAAAATAGCTGAATAAAACATTATCTTCCTGTAATAATTATTTCTTCCCATAAATAATCGGTGTTATTACAATCTCCAGGGATAGGAGAGTCCCAGATAACAGTTTTTAATGCTGAACTGTCAAAGTCACGTTAGATTGCTACAACAAGTTAGTTACGATGATATTAACAGTTATGGTGGCCATAATGCAACGGATAATATCTGGTGAGTTCAATACAGACATACTATAGCCCTATAACTGACACTTATATAAATATGTAATATTGTAAGCATGTAATTTGTCTCTCTCTACCTCGTGAATCCCTAACAAGGGTTGAGGAAGAATACGCTAACTAACAGCCACATCATTGGCCAAAGCTCTTTATCCATAGCCGTGGCTCTCCAATCTCCAGTGCTCCTAAAATCCCCATCAACACAGTATACATACAGTAATTATATAATAAACATGCATTGTATCTATGTAAGAAGGCAAAAATAAGAGTGTATTCTACTTATTAATCGAGAACCGGCCAAGTTAGGTAATTAAGCATCGTGATTTTTTATAAAGTCATTTTCAAATTATAACTGGCACAACTGCTAGCCGACTGTCACACAATGTATGTACATTCTACCGATTGATTGGTTAATTATGTTTCCTGGCCCACTTCAATGCAGAGGTTATATAAGTACAATAAGCAAGCCTTTAATACACTAGTTAGAGCCACTATAATATAATCATCATCACTTTGTATTCAAACTCATGACATTGCGATGACAAGCCAAATGCTCTATCAACTGAGTTAACGTATTAACCGATCGGCACTAAAGCATAGTACAATTAGAGTAAAATTTATGGTGCTTAATAACTCAGCCAGTTCTATATTAATAAAAGACAGTACTCGTACTACCCTGTGCCCATGGATACTGCACTGATGTGGTATATAGAGGCCTAAATATAAATGCCTGATGAGCCTTCTATATTAATAAAAGACAGTACTCGTATACCCTGTGCCCATGAATACTGCACTGATATGGTATATAGAGGCATAATATAAATGCCTGATGAGCCTTCTATATTAATAAAAGACAGTACTCGTATACCCTGTGCCCATGGATACTGCACTGATATGGTATATAGAGGCATAATATAAATGCCTGGTGAGCCTAGTGGTGAAATTGACTGTAGCATGTTTGGTCGTATTAATAAAGACGAGCACAGCGAGCAATAGTTTGCATCTGAGAGAAGCTTCACAATATCAGACAATGTTAGTACTGATTTATTTAAAATGGAAAGCATTGTGCTGCTATAATAATGAAATAGCCTACAGGCCGAGATGCAGTGCCATTTATCAGACATATCACTGAACAAATATACCCAAATTATTTTCAAATATCACGCACTGATACAAGACATAGCTATATATAGCGCCGTGCTGTTTTATTGAATAACCCACATATTAGTGAGGCAACATGATATCCCTCACACCTATCGCTGGATAAATATACTCAGAATTAATTGTACTTGTGGTCAAAGTATATCATACTGTTATACACAACATACAGCGATGTGCTGTTTTTTATTGAATAACCTACAGACCAGGAGGCCAAATGGCTTTTTCAGACACGTCAGTGGAAGTAAGTATTTGTAATCCAGGTCAAATATCCCATACTGCGTGAAATAGCTAGTGATGTGCTTTCTTATTGAACAACCTACAGATCAGGAGACAAAACGATATTCTTCAGACATGTCACTGGACAAAATCACTCATATTATTTGCACTTGTGGTCAATACTGCTGGACATATAGCGAGGTGCTGTTTTTATTGAAAAAGCCACAGATCCGAGTGAGTCAACGTGATATTCTCAGACACGCCACTGGATAAATCTACTCAAATTGTTTGCACAGACAGAATGGTAGTATCCTTTTTATTTTATTCCTAGGACCTCAACTTGGAAGGTTTTATCAACTGCTCGGTTGTGAAATTCATTTCTCACGCCTAAGTAGATACGTCACTGGACAAATCTACTCAAATTATTTGCACTCCTGGTCAAATATTGGATACTGCATGGTGATAAACATGATATAGCTATAAAAGCACTGAGATGTTTTTATTGCATAACCTGCGGACCAGGGAGGCTACATGATATTCTTCAGACACGTCAGCGGACAAATCCACTCAAATTATTTGCACTTGTGGTCAAAATATCTGATACTGATTGATACATACACGACAGCGCTATATGCA
The DNA here is from genome assembly GCA_027575025.1 of Scotoplanes globosa. NCBI lineage: Eukaryota > Metazoa > Echinodermata > Holothuroidea > Elasipodida > Elpidiidae > Scotoplanes > Scotoplanes globosa. Next base: position 257 of record JAODAI010407696.1, on the reverse strand, counting down.
GTTGCACACCCTCCCAATATTCCGCATGCAGTACTGTATAGGTACTGTTATATTAATCCGAGAAGCCGTCCGAATGAAATATAATGGCAGTCACTCTATAAATTATGCCGTCGCTCGAGTGTGATGTACACACACACACACTATGCACAGTATTGTAGTAACGCAAACATGACGGCCGGGTAATAACTAATTACTGTACAGCTATCTATCTCAGCTCATCATTCTGAGCCAAAGCCCGATCAACTGTGCAGTGGTCG